>VYZQ01024113.1:0-59725 GCA_013400655.1 Mystacornis crossleyi
AAAAGAAAAAAAAAGTTAAAAAAGTTAATTCCCCTTGTCCTCAGCACCCCTAAGCCACCCTTGAGGTTCCAGGGTAGGTTTACCTCGAGCAAAACCCTATTCTATGATGTGGCAGAGACACACCCTGCAAGAGACAGGTAGGAATTTGGCTCCAGAGCTGTTTTCATTGGAAAACAAAAGGGTTTCTGTGACAGTCCGGAACAAGCACCAGTTCAAGGGTATGAACCCTTTCCAGACCGTGGTAACTGCAGGATCTTCCTCACAAGGCTCCTCCAAGCCCGCAGTAGCTTTTCCCACCCTTCCCAAATAGGCAGCTTGAGTGCAATGTGGTGACAAATCCCAGAAGACTGGGAAAACAAGGAAAAGAAATAACTTTTCCTCATTGTCTGGTGGCTTGTCCCTCAGCAAGGCACTCCTAGAGCAGCATCCATGGATGCAGCGATGCAGAGAGCCAGGAGGCAGCGCCAGGGCTCCGGCAGGAATCCTGTGGGGTTATTCCTGCTGGGATGTTCAAAGGAGGTGTGGTAACTTCCCCACACCGATAATGAAGCAGAAGAGGAGGGAAAGAGGCAGCTACTGCCCGGCTCAGGTTCTCCCTGCTCCGAGCTCCGGTGTCAGGAGCCGCCGGCGATTCCAGCGCTGGTATCCATAGCAGGAGCTGTGGAGCGGATCAGGTTCAAGTATTTTTGCTGGCTCGTGCTGCAGCAGGGATAAATTATGATGTCAAAACAGGGAGATGTTGTCACACACCCATCTCCCCTCGCGGGGTCAAGGTTCTGCTTTATAGCGCGGAAAGCCATTAGTCCATTTGAAAGCATATGGCCAAGAACGGACAAAAAAAGGTCTTGTCTGTTTGGGTCAGAGCTGCAGACAAAAGGCTCTTTGTGCCGGGTGCTGACAATGACAAATAAAGAGGAACCTGTTGATCTAGGAGAGAAATGGAGGATTATGGAAAGATCACATGGTGAGAAAAAGACCTTGGCTGTTTGTCTGGCCGTCAGTCTCGCCTGTCGTTAAAACGCTTTCTGCAGATCCGGCGTGTTTGCTCGGAGAGACGCCGGCTCCTGCTCACGTGCTTTTTCCTAGCCTGCAAAATGCTACCTGTGCCTGAATATGCTGCCCACATCTGAGAGGTGATATGCCCTCACCTGGCTCCTGGCCAGGTGTGAGGCGTCAGGACAATAATTAATGTTTGCAAATCTCTCTGATCGCGGCCGGAGCACCAGAAACACTAAAACCCGGTGTCAGTCCAACCATGGCCATAAATACAGGACACAAAGAAAACCCAGCAACAAAACGCCTATAATTCAACAAAGTTGTTGGAAGGAGCCCAAAAGCTATGTCTAATGCTAATAATAAGCATATTTCCCAAAGGTAACATTTGATTTCTCTCCAAAACTAAACATATTTGAAGCTCTGCCTGGCTGTCATTGTATAGCAGATTAACTGGGGCAGTTTAGTGTGTGACTGAGTTTGTAAAGCCTTCAGCCGGCTCTGGAGAAACAGCCGCAGTCTTGACAAGACTGGGCTACAAAACACTTCCCAGATAATGTGGTGTTTTTCGCAGTAAGCCTGGAAAAAATAGGGAACGGCTTTGGGTTCGTGGCACGCACATCTGGCAAGTGCAGAGCCCAGATCGGTGTGCAGAGAACATGCTGACTAGAAATATTTATACTGAGCATTGATGGGCTGCCTAAAATGACCTCCAGAGCCTGTGCAGTGCACCATGGATTTTTAAAAAATCTATTAGAGCCCATTATGTGCTGGAATGAGTCCGAGTCCATCAGTGCAGGGAGTGCCAGGGAGCCTCTGCTCAAGGAGCCCTATGGAAACGGGTGGAATTGGGAATAAAGCAGGGCTCTGTGGGGGGAAATAACAACAGAATGCTTTCCCCCTGGTTTTATTTATCTTTACAGCTGCAGAGACGAAGCTGGGGAAGGGGAGTGGGAAATGAAGCCCAAAGGGAGAGGGCCCTGGCTGTTCTGCAAGCGCTGGGCTGAAATCAATGCCGATAATGCACTTGGAAGGGCTCTCTCATTTACTGGTTTTCCGTAAATTGCTGGGCCGTACTTCCCAGTGATAATGGGAGAGCTGTGCCTGCGCCAGCGAGAATATCCTGCAAAATAAAAAAGGAGCGTGCAATGCCTTGGAGCAACACTGGGGCAGTTCAGTCTGGGCTGCCCCGAGTTCCATCCATCGGAACGCCCCTGGGGCTCCGCCTCTCTCTGCCGTGGAACAGAGCGTTCTTCCCTTCCCCGAGTTTATCCCAAAGACACAACAAACCCTTTGGAGGCACAATATCCTCCTGCACAGGGAAATACCATCTCAGGGAGGTCTGGAGTCCCCATTCCTGTGCAGGTGCCCAAGGAATTCCTGCCTGTGGCCAAGGTGGGGATGGGGCACTGGTTGGACTCGATCACCTTGGAGGGCTTTTCCAACCTCAGGGGTTCTGGAATTCCTGCTCACCAACCTCTCTGGCACAGCAGAGGCATTTTCTAACCACCTCTCTTCCTTCTCCCTTTGCCGTCCTGATTTTTCACCCTGGTAGTGGGTGAAGCATTCCCAGCATTGCTGGATTAGGCCTAGGGTCCAATTATCCTCATTAAAAGTATAAACTAATAATTCCTCTTTCAAAGTTGGTTTGCCATGGACAGCCCCATCAGGGATTTAGTGCTTGATACTGGAGTTGGGGCTTAGCTTTTCTTTTAATAATATTTTTCAACTGGAGGCAGCTCTATTTATATATGCTTTGGGAGGGTAATTTTATGGGTAAATATAATTTTTATTAATATTTTCTTTGTTAACTCATTGATGTTAGTAAAGAGCTTTGAAGATGAAAGCACTGGATGCAATAAATATTAACGTTATTCCAACTTATTTGAATGTTGCCAGCATTCCAGCTCCAACATCTTTCATCCAAGAATCTCAAAGTGCTTTTCCAAATGTTAATTAATTTCCTCTCAGCAGTCCAGGGAGATACCCATTATTATCAGCATCTTCATTTCCCAAAGGAGTCAGTCTTGAGTGCATTTCACCCCATGGTTTTGGGCAAAATCAGCTGACATGGCAGGAGTTTTTTGGGACTGATCCAAAAATTCCTGCCTCCCATTTTCCCAGCTTTGCTGCCTGACAACATTCCCTTCCTGGGAGTGGGGTGTGACACTCGGCTGTTTCAGGTGCTTTTACTGGTGGCTCTTAAAAGAAAAAAACCAGACAACGATCACAAGCCCCACCCAGGGCAGGGGAGGAAATGAAACTCTTCCAAATCACAATGATCACAGTCAGGAATCCACGACTTTTCAGGATTTCTGCTGTGCAGGAGGAAATCTTAACGGGATGTTGGCTTAGAGTCCTGTTGTAGCGTCAGAATCTCGTAATCCTTATTTAACAGGCCACTAACATGGAAGTACTGTCTCAAATGCAGCACAGGTGAAGATCTGAGCTGACGAGCACGGGCTGCAGGTGAAACTTCTCCTAAAACACCCTCCCCATGCAGAGGTGAGTGAGTGACGAGACAAAAAAGAGGATTTAGAGACAACGTGACTCCAGCAGGCCATGAGAACAATGAGAAGTTCAAAAATAGCAGTATTGACTGGTGGAAAAACAACATACATATAATTTTCAGGTAATTACTGCAGTATAATTAGCTGGGTTGTTTTCATATGAGCCATCTGAAATGAACTCTGCTTGCTGCTGGAGCTCAGCTTTATTTGCAGCGTTCCCGTGACTTAAGGGATGCTGTAGGAAGAGTGATTGGGTAAAAAATGACGATTTTTTTTCACAGCTGAGCCCATCTCAGGGCACAGCCTGGCTGCTGCTGCTTTATCCTGAGTTCATCCTGCTCTTTAGGCAAGAGAACTGGAAAAGATAAGCATAATCTACTCCTACAGCTCTACAGGAATTCCATGTGTGGTCCATAATGGGAACTGTAGGACAGGAAAGAGACTCAGATTGTAACAGGCCTTTTTCTAGATCACTCTGTGTGAAAAATGATTATAAATTTGGATTATATGAAAATATCAGTGTTTTACATGCACTGTGTGAGTGGAGGGATGGGGCAATAACATGGAACATCCTAACAAGGACTCACTCTCCAAGTTCTGGGAAATGTAGCACCTTAATTATTTCTATTTATTTTATTACCACAGACTTTGCTTATTAAGAATCGTTTAGTATCTGCAGAAACAACTTCTGACTTAAGCACTGGGGCCTTAAAAAATCACTTTTAATTGGAATGAAAGAGTTTCTCCCAGTGAAACCCTGGGTTTGTTGATGCTCTAAGTCTGTAGAGTGCATTTAAAAACCTCCCTCACCTCTGTGATGATATTTTGGAAATAAATGCAGCTTTCTGTAGTCTTCTTCTCGTGTTTGAATAATTCTTGGCCAATTTCAAACTTCTGGAGGATCTGATGTTTTAAGTATTGCCTGGCTTTGATACAGCATTTCTCAGCTCCACATGACCTGCTGCGGTTGCTTTTTACTCTTTCTTCTTGTATTGCATCCACAAATTATGAAAATGGGTGCTAACGACAAAAAAAAAAATCCCAATTGTGATTCATGGAAATGGAATTCTGTTGACAAAAAATGTGGATTTAACTCGGCCAAAGGAAATGCTTTTACAACTGGAGATGAATATCTTAGGAATGACCATTTCTTCTCGGACAGAGAACTATTCTAGTTTTAATTTAAAAAAAAAAAAAAGGAAAATATAAGAAGTAAAAACCTGGAGAAAAGAGAGTAGATCCACCCAACAGGGGCAGTTTTCCCAGGGAAAAGTCACAAAAGTTAATTTTAGGTGAGTAAAACGAAGGTAAAGTGGATGCAAGGTCAGGAAAGTGCTGTTACCTTCCCTTGGGCAGCCCATAACACCTCGTCCCAGTCCAAAATCAGTGAGCTTCCAGAATCCTGGAATGGTTTGGGTTGGAAGGCACTTCAAAGCTCATCTCATTCCCCACTTCATCCCGAGATTTGGGGCGGCAAGGGAGAAGCAAATCCTCAGAAAGAATGGGCTGATTGTTGTGCCCACGGCCATTGTCCTGCAGCTGCAAGGCTCTGTGGAGCTGTGGAGTGCCGAGGGAGCCGGGCTTGGAATGTGTCATTCCAGGCTGGGAATGCAATCTGAGTCCACAGGGCAGCCACAGAACGAGGAGAGCAACTCCGTTTCTGTGCAGACTCGCAGAAATCGCAGTGAGGGAGAGTTTGTGCCGTGGCCATGGCGCCTGCGAGTGCTCACTGGTGTGAACTTTACTCTGTGAGTAGAGCCATGATATCGGAGAAGGGAAACAACAGGAAGCAGGGAAATGAGGGATGTGTCACACCGTGACACTGCTCACGTAATTACGGATTGCAGAAGCTCATTTGCATGTGCTTGCCACAGCGCAGTGCCACAGCTAGGCCGCAGCGAAGAAGTGACATTCCCCAAACGGCCCAGGGTCTCTCCCTGGTGTCAGATTTTAACTCCCCCTCTGGGAATTGCCATAACGCAGGCAGCAAAGCTGTCAGGAAACTTTCTCTTCTAAGCAGCAGCCCTTGTTTGGGCCCAACTTGTGAGAGGATGGAAACATAATATGATATAATTTGATCTAATATTGCTCTTGGATGTGGATTTCAGGGGAGATGATTGTGCCAGCCAAGCCTCAGTCACTCCCCATGAACTTCCTGCTCAGCACATTGAGCAGTGCCACGTATGTTGTTATAAAGACAAAAATGGATTTATTTTATCAGATATTGGCTACTCCATTGTCTTCTCCTGCAGCCAAGTAATTTTCACTAGAATATACCTCTTTTTGTCCCTCAGGAAAGGGTATTTCACACATTACATGCCTGCAACAACTCAGCAATAAAGGGATTTTAATGGCTTGGTCGTGTTTTCTATCAAGAAGTAGTAACTGAGAGTCTATCATGAAATCAGTTCTATTCAGGCTTAGAAATGCCCCTATATTACTTTTAAGCAGAGAGTAAGTTTGGATTATTAGACAAAGAGGGAAAATTCTTGGAGACTCGGACTAATGAAAACAACATGTTAGCAGAAAAAATGCATATCTGTTTAAAAAATATTATTGTGTCTGAACATGGCTTTGAGCATGTGAGTTATGTGACATGATACATTTTTTGGGAAGTTACAGAAGAGGAAAATAAAAGAAATGGGGGTGGGAGGGAGATTCTCAAGTTGTTTCTTTTACTGCGATATCACCAAGAGGGGGAAATGTAACTTTTGAAAATTGGGAATTGAAAATATTGAAATTTTGAGGGGTGGAGGGAAATCTTGATCTTTCTTTCTCTCTCCCCATGGAGGTTAAAAATCAAAAAATATTGTAGCTGTAGCTCAGGAGCAGGACAACTGGAGGAGTGTTTTGGGGGTGTTCTGCCCTGCTCCAGTTGCACCCCCCTATGTCCTTTGGAAATGGAGAGAGAATCCAGACAGATCGGAGCGTTGCCACCACTGCCACAGCTGGAGCCACCGAGAGCACCTCTGGAAATCACTGTGTGTTGACAAAGGCTTTTTTTGGCAATAAACCATCATCTGAGCCTCGGGAGTAGAGAGGAACAAAATTTCATTACATGTAAATAATAGCCTAAAAATAGAAGCACAGATTGTTTTTCTCATTAAGTTCCTTCTTCATGCTCAAGTATATTCTGCATTGAAAAGGCAGTGACTATCAAAGGGCCCAAACTGAAGAATGAAGAGCTTGGATGAGGTTTGTCAGTAAAAACCCTGGCAGAACCATTTTAAACCTGATTTTCTGTATCCCCTGTTTTAGTTCGCTTCCTTATTTTAATGCAGTGAAGCCATTCTCAGCCTGTTTTATTTAAAGTAAGTTTTGAAAGAGGACGCTGTGGTTTATGGCCATGTGTCAAGTTTGATAGTGTTATGCCATGATTTAGCAAAACACTTTAAGCACATGTCCACATCCCACTGAATTTGGTAGGAAGTGAAGAAGCAGAGGAAAAACTGTTTGTTGTGCAGCAGCCTCATTCAGGGGGAAGAAAGTAATTGAAATAAAACAAGGATTTGTCTTCACAAAATTAGAGATCCTTTTTGCCAAATCCTTTCAGCTTGACGCAAACTCATGGATCATATTAGATCATGATTATTACACATATTTAATCATTTCAAAGGAAGGGCTCTCCACTGGGCTGGCTCAGACCACAGAAATAGACAGGCTAATTATGGGACCCGTGGGTGTGCTGGAGTCACCTGACTTTTATTTTTTTAGCTATCTTGCCGAGCACCCTGCCCCCTCCCCAAACCAGCATTTCAGACACTGAGATAAGTCTTCATTACACGCAGGATTAAGCCAGAGTATCGGAGTGTTGCTCATCAGCCTCCTCTAATTGCTGCTCATTTTCTGAATGCTTCGTTCGATGTGCTGAACGTCTCAGAACTCCATGAGAACAGCGGACTCTGGGCATCCACAGAAATGGGATGGAGGGACAGCCTGGAGAAGAAAAAGAGGGGTGTCAGCGAGGAGTTCCCCCAATTGTCTGTCAGTCTGGAGAATATTTCTGGGTGGAGCACTTGGAAACGAAATGTTTGGAAAGAGATACGGGTTGTTTTCTTTGCTCAGCGTATCAGGACTTCTTATATATTCTCACCAAAACCAGGATGGCATCAAAAAGCTGTTTATTGAATATATGTCATGCCTATATGTTCCTTTTCTGGGTTAAGTATATGTGGTCTGTCCACCCTGGTCAAAATCCATGCAATTTTGTCCCGGATCAATGGAATGCGACACATGCTGGCATGGTTCCATTGTCATCCCTACTTACTATGAGTTCTCTTCATTCAGAGAATCAGGACTTCATATAAATATTCTTACCAATGAACAGCATTGCATCGAAAAGCTCCTTAAAGACATTTGACACCTCTCTCCCATTCTCCCCTTAACACAAACTACTTAATTTTAAATCCTGGGTAACCCTTTGAGTCAAATGTTATAAATTTTAATTCCGTAATTACCGCTCATGGTTACCTTACCACAAGTTCCCTGTGTGGAACCAGGCACGCCTTGCTCTAATCTGCAGAGTTGAGACATTAAAGGTTTATTTCGTCTTTCAGTGACCATAATGTAAGTACTTTCTGAACGTAGGACGATGGATTTTATGGCAGCTATGAAAAGTAGGAAATTTTGTCTCCTTTGTCCCTAAGATGAAGGCCAATGGGAGAAATTGTCATGGTGATCTATATTTACAGAATAACACACAGGTAGAAAGAAATTGAATCAAGCTACAGTGACTTAAATACTAATATTTAATCCATCCAAACTCACAACTGATGCCATCCTCTTGCCAGGCAGAATTTTGGTCGGTATTTTCCCCTCTGCACTATCTGGTTTGCTGCTGGAAGAACACAAATTTTGAATAAAATTGACATGAAATGGGCATATTTGGATCTCAACTCTGCTGTTTAGGACTCCTAAAACACCTGTATTGCTGTTCCTCGGTAACAAGAAAGCCTTGAGGGCAAGCTCACGGTAATTCCCTGAACTTGTCTGCAGTAGTCCAGGGAAACAAATCTCGTAATTCCCCGAAATAAAACTCATCATTTCGCTCTTGGTGCCGACCAGGAGCCGGAGGTTACCCCAGCGCCCGCTGAGGTACCCCGGCCCCATCCCATTTCGCTCCTAAAGGTCTTAAACCCGCGCATCAAGTAGCAAGAAGCGGAGTTGCAAACCCCGATTTTAATCAACTTATTTATTACAGCAGGAATGCGCATCCACCGCTTCCCTGTGGCGATCCGGAGGGTCCCCGCAAGGCTGAGGGGAGCCGGGGCGCGGGTCCCTCCGGGAGCGCGCAGCGGGGCCGGCGGCACCGCGGGGCCGCGCCGCGCAGGGCTAAAGTCTGCGGGCAGGGCNGGGGACGGAGCCCCGGCGCCCCGCGAAGTTTGCAGGGGAGTCCGGCGGGAGCGGCCCCCGGCAGCGGCGGTGCCCGCGGTGACAGCGGGGGGACCGCGCCGGGGAGCTCGGCTCGCCGCCCCTCCGGTAAATAAAGAACGTCACAAGCAGATGTGGAGGAGTTCCGCGGTGTTGAGCTGGCGGCGGTCCCTGTCATCCTGCGAAACACATGGAAACGGGGCGCTCCGAGCCACCCCGGAGCGGGGCGGGGGGCGCCCCGGGCGGGGGCGCGGGGGTGTGGGCGCGTGTTTNCCCGGGTCGGTTTGGGGGATTTTTGGGGGGGTTTTGGGGGCCCACCCGCGGGGCAGGAGCGGGAGCAGCTCTTCCGAACACGGAACTTTGGATTTCCTAACGCCCAGAAGAATCAGCAATTTTGAGGAACAGCAGTCGTAGGATAGAGGGTGGTGGGGCACTCGCTATGTACACACGCGCAACAATCCAAGGAAAAGACCCCCCCGAAACTTTGCAGGCGCTTTGGGGCCGTGTGTGGGTGCAGACTGTGCCCTGCACACCCAGCGGGGTGGTAAAAGTTTCAGAGTTCCCTTGCAGTTGTCACAGGGTCGTTATTCACCAGGAGGGCTTCTGCCTCCTCCTTTTAAGTTTATATAGAGTGAACGGCACAAATCAGGTGGATATTAAATGTGTACAGTCACAAGTGTGTTTAATGTGGAACGTAAACTACCGAATCTGTCGAGTATGACTACGGAAATATTACATCTTTCCCTAGAGGTTAGGTAGATCTGTTTTCTGTGTATCAAAGGTATCGTGCACTTTCTTTTTTAGATGCTTGAGGAGCTGCCAGCAGGTAAAGAAATATAAAATCTTGAGCGTGTTCTGACTTCTGTGGGTCAGGACCCTTCAGATCCTCCTTTTAATCCTCTGGCCTTCATTTTTCTGGGTATCTTCAGACCATATTGTATTGCTTGAGCTGTGTAGTCCTTAAGCGTTTTTTCTTTTCAAACTGTGGTTCCCACATAACGAGATCAAAGGGTTAAGATGTGGTTCCAGTGCTCAACTTTTGTTAATTTTAGCGTGGCAAATGGAATGGTGTGTTTTGGTAACTAACTCTGAGAGTTTCGTGGTGCACAGCAGCCAGCTTGGGTTTATGTGATGCCTTTATTAGCAAGACTGACTCAAAAGGAGTTAAAAGAGATGGGAGATAGGGAATAAAGTCATTCCAAACCTCTTCATTGAGCCCTCTTTGAAGTCTCCTCCTTGAGAACCGGTAGAGAGAAATCACAATTCTTTAAATTCATGTTTCCTAAAGTGCCATTGCTGCCTCAGGGATGTGGAGGGTAAATGCCAAACTGAGTATTTTATTCTCAATTTCAGTTTTCTCCTTAGGTTATGGAGTGGTACTTGCAGGCAGGGACTGTAGGATGGCACTCTATGAACAGTTGGGCTTTTTTCTGTAGCTATGAGAGCTGGGCAGTTTGCATAAGAAAAAAATAGTTGCTTCATAAATTCATACTTTGAAGACCTCAGGACATTCTCATTTTTTTTGTCTTTAGACCGTACAGAATTTAAAAAGGTGCGTGGGTGGGTCCTGCTCTGTCAGGAAGGCGAGGGGAAGACCAGGGGGCCCAAAATCCCCTGCTTGGGGTTGTAGCTGTCACCCCGCAGCTCTCCAGGGCAGCACGGCTTGGTTCTGAGGTACTGCAGGAGGTGAACGCTCCTTGGAAAAATGGGGCTCCTGGAAAGCTCTGACATCGTGGTTGGGGGCACTGGGTAGTTTTTAAGCAGGAGTAAATCCCCAGAAAGCATGCTTTTAAAGTTTTTTGTGGGAGTTGAAAGGTAGCTGAGGGAGGATTTGTGATTAAGACTCTGCTGTTGGAAGAATGGCCAGTGAATTCCTTTAACTATTTTCATTTTCTTAGGTAAAACCTTCTCTGGTTCCCCTCTGATTAATTAGCAAACGGCATTGATTTCAGATTTAGTGACCTCTAAAAACTAAAATCAACTGTAATACTTGGGCAGGGACTCTTTTGCCTGGCCAGAAAAAGTTTGTCAGAAAAACTTACTCAAGTTTCTGAAACTTTGTTGTCTTCCCATGCAAAGAACTTGGGGGTTACATGTGGGGAGTGTCACATGTGGAAATTAGGGAATGTGATATGATGGGTGCTATTGCCAAAGGAAAATTAAAGTTCTTGCTCCCTTCAGAAAACAGTGGTCAGTCCTCCTTGCCACAGTTTTTCATGGAGTTTTAATCATGAAATTGCCTTTCCGGTAATGTATTTTCTTACCACAAGCAAGAGTGTTTCAGCCTTTTTGCCCCATTTGGGATTGTTTGTTTTATTGGAAAAAAAAATAATCAGATAAGATCAAACATACTTTGCAGATCCCAGACTTGTGAGGTTACTGAATTCCTGGGTACTCGGGAAGGTTTGGATAAATTGAAGCAGTATGTTTGCCTTTCTGCTGCTGAAAGAAGGTAACTGGAAAGTTCGTTCTTCTGCAGAGTTCCCCCTCACTCCATAGGCTGAGGCATATGTGAATTTTCCTGATCTTAATTACTATTCCTGTCTAATTGCACACAGACTCTAATTTATCTCAAGGTAAGCTATTTAAAGCTCTTTCTAATTGGAAGGAGTATACTTGAGTGATTAAATCTTTTCCTTCAATATTTCTTACATCTCTTTAAATTGGTTATTAGATTGTTGTGATCTTTGCCTTCTACTCCAACATTTTGGAAATCATTACGCAGTTTGCAATAATCAATTCAATTAAACATGGATCAAAGAATGAAAAAGAAAAGCTTATGTTCAAGTATTGTCATTCTTGATACTGTCCTAAGAAGCTGGTTTGGAAAGCACATGCTGGGAGGTTTTCTCCTTTGTTCTCTCTCCTTTTAAGAAAGTGCCTTTGGGGATTGAAGAGATCCCTGGTGTGTTTCTTGTTAGACATAATTTATACTTTAAAAAAAAAAAGTGAGCCAAGAGTTTGAATGAAAATTCATCACAGCATTTCCACACAATGGTGAGGAAAACAAACCACTTAGAAATACTCTCAGTTGGGAAACACCCCTCCCCGAAATCCAGGGAAGCAGTTCTGGAGGGGGACAGCAGAGCTTTCAGGGAGTGATAACAGTGACAAAAGGACCTGTGGAATTGCATCCCCAGTTCTAATAAGCATAATCTACCTGTTTCAGTGTTCAATTAGAATTTTACACTTCTGCATTACGAGCTATTTTTGCTTAATCCTTTTATAAGTTACTGGGGTTGCGTGTTGCTGAGATTAAAGTAAATATAATCTACTTTTCATTGTTATCTGACTCCATGGATTATGTTTGTTCATGCTGTAATTTGGTGTGTGTCAGCAGAATTGTATTTTGAACTGGTTTTTGGTCTGGGTGTCTTTTTTTGAGCTTTTGGTCATCGACACTGGGGTTGCAGGTATCAGAGGGATAAAATTGGCAGCTGAAGTGTCCAAGCCCCAGTCCGTGAGCCTTTTTTATTGCCAGTAAACCCCGGATTGTTGAGTGCACATAAATACAGTGTCAGTGCACTTGTGGATAAACCTTCACCATCCTGGGAGGATCTGTGGGTCTGTGCAAGTGAAATTCTTGTGAGAACGAAGGGAGGGAGGTATCAGCACCAGCATTTCATGGTAATTGTTTTTAATTGATTTACCGGTCATTTTTCTTTTGCTTATAAAGGTATTTAGAAATTCCAGTTAGAAGCCGGTAAAAGATGCATCTTACTTAGTTTTATTGCAGGAGAAAAGTGTTCCTGCAGGGAGGGGAAGTGCCCAGGACTGCCTGGCCATTGATAAGAATGTTCACAGATCAGGCACACAAGACAAATAGTTAAAAACCTCTCATGGAGCAGGGTGTGGACAATTCAGATACCTCTGATATTGATGTTATTTTTATAGGGATGTAACCTCTGAGTGCTGTGGTTTATACCCTGCCCTGCATCCACCAGGGGCCAGGGAAGGGCAGACCTGTCACTAATGTGTTTGGCACGGTGGGATTGAGTTCCTGGAATCTCTTCTCGGGGAAATCAAGTCTCATCAGTTCTCTCTGTAGTGCCATTAGAGTGAAAACCAAAACAGAACTTCAGGTACTTGAGACTTGAGTGCTCCCTGTAATTGTTCTGATACCCCCAGCCCTTTCTCATCCCGCTGCCTTTCCCTGGAGCGTCTCCTGGAATCCTTGTTTGTCCTAAAGCTTCGAGTGAGTTGGGCTGGTGGATTCCATCCAGTGGCTTTCACTGGACTCTGCTAAAGCTATGGAATTTGAAGCAATAGTCCTTTGGTTGCTGGGAATCAACATTTTGAGGGGGTTAGTTTTTGGATCACTCAGTGTTCCAGAGGATCTGTGGCTGGAGAATGGATTGGATCCCTCGTGGCTTTTCTCTTACGTGGGGTGTTGGTGTTTGGCTCTTTGGCTCCACGAGGCAAGAATTTCACCTACAGACCTGAAGTTGTGTCAGAAGTGTCTGTTTGCTTTTGCTGCTGGGCTTCCAGTGTAGAAACTTTTGCTTTACAGGTGCCCTTCTAATGGAAAACTCAGCTTTATCACCCTCCATAAAAAGCAGTAAAGGCCTTTTGAGAACCCCGGATTTCAGGGAAGAATGCAAACATGGCTTTTATGTAAAAAACTTGTCTGTAAATACCTTGTGTGTCTTGTGCAGTTCAGCTGCCTCAGCCTGTCCCCCTTCACCTCTGATTAACAGAATTGTGCCTGCAGGAATCACAGAGAAATGTTTGTCCTGTTCTTGAGGGGGGAGAAAAGGGAAAATGCCCCTTTTGGGTGACTGCTGGGGCAGCTGGATTTTGGAATCCTCTCGGTGAAGCTCAGGTATTGATTGCCTTGTTGCGCTGTCGCTGGTCCAGCTCTGTGCAGACCAGTAAGTGCTGAGAGTGTTGGTTTAGGCTTTTTAAAGTGGAGGTGATTGGATTTTATGATGTAGAAATTGCACGTAGTACCTTCAGTAGCAGTCTGTTCATGGAAACAAATGCCTTTCTTGAAAGTAGAATCTTTTACTAGGGAGCAAGATGAGGAGGAGAAAGGAGCTTACAGAAGGCTGCTTATTTCTATCAACACTATCAAAGCCATTTCAAACATAGTCACTGCCATAAAATGTGGCTATTTCAAAGTAAATTAAAAGCTTGGGGCTGTAAGACAAGCTGTAAGGTATTAAACCTTTGAGAATATGTGGAATTGAGAATGGGGCCAGGAGATGTTGGTTTCATCTGGCCTTGTTCTGCTCTTGCAGATTTTCAGTGGCAAGCAGAACCCCATGAAACCAGGTTAACAGGATATTATTGTTCTCCCTGTGCTGTGGTTCAAACCTCTGTATTGTCTTTTCTTCTCTCTCTTTGGCTGAGGCTCCTGTGGCTGGTGCAGCTGTATTGATCCAGGAGCCGGTCAGCAATTTGCTTAATCTTATTCTCCTTTTGGGATTAGGGCTGGCTGTGGATGTCTCTGCTGCTCTGTTGTGTTAGCAAGCACTGGAGGGACAGCAGAGTGCTCTGAAGCTTGGATTCCAAGGCTAGGGAAGAGTGGGAGTTAGCAGAGAATGGGTATTATGGGCTCGTCTGGAATATGGGAAACAAAGAAATGAAAAGCCAGGGTACAATTAGACTAGAGGTCAGCCTAAGCTTGACCTTCATGTCTATAGGAAATGATATACAAGAGATTTATATGGGAAGTGGCATGATAATTAATGAGAAGGAAAAGGAGCCTTTGAAAGGCTTTGGTAGGGGAGAATGGAGCCCTGGGCTCTGCAGCAGAGCAGAGACGCCGTGGCCATGTGGAAGTTTATTCAGGGGACGGAGGTAAGTGCTGGTCACCTTGTGCAGTTGGCTCTGCAGTGAACTTCCCTTGTTTGGGTTAGGAGATGGGAATGAGCTTGCTGGACCCATGCTAATAAACACGGTTGGGCTCTGCTCCTCTGCCCCGGCCAGGCCTCCCTGGGCTGCAGGAAATGCTTCGGTGGCCGGTTTCCACCCGGGAAGGACATCCGACAGCGGGACAGGGAGCGAGGAGGAGTTCCAGTCTCTGCCCTGCTTGAAGGCTGCACACAGCCAGTGACTGTTCCTTAGTAAATGGTGAAGCATCCCTTTATCTCCGTAGATAACTTTCTTCCCTGTGCCTTACGGGTTTATGGTGTATCCTGAATGCTTTTTCCCAGTTTCCAGCCCTGATATAAACTGTCATGCTAAATTCTTCAAGCCAGAGTTCAGCAGGACTCTCCAGCTGGTTTTTCCTGGTGTTACTTTCAGTTTGACACCTTCTTGCTCCCTTGATCCTGCCCATAGATCACGTGGTGGTTCTGGTTTGAAGGGACCATGGGAAGTCTCCAGCCCAGCCTCCCGCTGGAAGCAGGATCAGCTGTGAGGTCAGAACAGGTCACTCAGGACTTGATCCAGTCTGGTCGGTGAAACCTCCAAGGATGGAGATGGCACCACCTCTGTGGACAACCTCTTCCACGGCTTAACTGTTTCCATGGTGAAAACAGGGTTGGTTTGGTGGTGAACCTCTTCCTTCAGCTTGTGCTGTGTTCCAGAGGGAAGATCACGGCTCTCTTTCCTTGGTGACCTCCTTGACACACGGGAAGGCTGCCAGGAGGTTGCTCCAAAGCCTTCTCTGAATGAGCCCTGTCTCCAGCCTCTTGCCAGGTCATCCTGCTGGACCTCACGTCTTTGGCAAAGGAGATTGTTTGGGAATGGGATTTGGACAGGTGATTCCGTGCCATGATGTCGTTCTCGAGGAGTTTTTACTCCTGAAGTTTTCTCTTAGCGGACATCCTCAGCAGTGTGCAAAGGTAGTTCCTGAGACTGTCCACTGATACCTGTGGAAAAGGTGGAAATTGCTGCAAAAAATTACATTTCATAAGCAATGAACCTTCAGAGGGGAGAAGGTGACATGCAGTGGGCAGCTCTTCACCATGAAATTGTTGTCCATTTTGAAACTTGGGATACCAACCTCTCCTACTCTTTCCCCTTTTCCCATCCAATACATGGTTGTAAAGCAGATGGAAAACTAAGCCAAATCTCCTTGCTTGACTGCACCACCTGAAGTTACATCTTTTGTGGCCACAGTCAGTGGAGCATGCAAACATGTGATAAATGCTCTCAGAAATTTGTGGTGGGCAGAACTTAGAGGCCTGGCTTTTCTAAGATGGATTTATACAAGATAGTCAACTGAAAAGTGACTAGTTAGTGTGCAAAATAGAATATGGGATGAATATAGCAGCAAACTTGAGTTTTCCTTGGCAGTTTAGCCTAGGTGCATCTCAGTATTCCCTATTTTTTATTTAAAAGCAGAAGCCACATGCAATAGGGATCATTCGGTTCAGGTAGAATCTATAATCTGAACTGCAGGAGAGTCCTGTGAAAAGTTGTGTGGATGAGAATCTTTTTGATACATTCATTCCTCATATTGTTTCTCAAGACTCCCTTGACAAAATGATCTCACTTTTGTGCAGATGTTGTATCTTGTTTCCCTGGTGCAAAATAAGAGGCTTTGAAGCAGTCCAAGTATTTGTGTAGACTTTCAGCTTCTTGGAAAAGCTGTCGGAGCCAGCTCTGCTCAGGCTGTGGAGGGAGCTGTGAGTGCACCTAGAAATGCACAGCACCAGGATGGAAACCGTGGGACAGAAACAAAGCTGTTCCTTTTGGTAGGTTCTGTGTTGATTTAACAGCATCTCATCTGTGAATCTGCTGAGGCCACTCCATGGCAGGACTTCACACTTTTTTTAAACCAAGTATCAGAACTGTTGTTGGTTTGAATCACAAGGATTTTAGATAATATTTTTCTAAAGGGTGTCCACCCAGGTCTTCATTTAGTTAATTCCTACTTTTACCTCTTTGCTGTTAAAATTTGACTCTTTCTGTTCTGTAGTAACTTTTTTATTCGAGGCCGTTGACGAAGTCACTTGGGTTTCGGAGGAAATGGCTAAAAATAAAGGTGTTACAGGCTGGTTCTTAGGAATGGAAAAGTGGCTGTGGTGGTTCAGACCAAGGGTCCGTCTGGCCTGGTGTTGTCCTCCTGCAGCTTCTAGAAATGAGGGAGTAGAAAAAGCAACAGCAGGGCAAAGTGGGAGAAATCCCTGTCCCCTCCCTGCCATATTCCTCCATCACCAGCCACTTCAGCTCACTCCTCTGGATCCAGTGGGATGGATGAGCTGTAATAAATCTATTTCCAAGTGCCTGCCCAGGTTTCTCTTGAGCCTTTGTAGCCTGATTTTGTTCCCAGTGTTTTGGGAGGGGTTTTGTTCTGCTCTTTGCAGTGTGAGCACCCTGCTCGTGTTGTTTTGAGCCTGGTTCCATCCATGGGTAGTTTGTGATGGAGGAGGACAAACAGCTCATCCCTGTCCATCTCTGTGTGCTGCTCATGGTTTTCTAGATTGGATCAGAGCTGTCACCAGGTCCTCTATTTTTAGGTTGAAAACTCTTAGCTTTCATTTCTTCATTAGGGAAATCATGCTGGATTTCTGCCACCCTAAGAATGTTTCCACTTCTCGTGTGTGTGTATATATTTATTTTTTTATGATGAGACCACCAAACCCACCCACACTTGGAGCTTTGGGTGAAGCAGGAATTTATGTAATTTAGAATGATTCCTTATTTGCTCTCTGCTCCCTTTCCAGTGGTTTCTCCCAGTGATTTGTGTGCTTGAAGCTGAGTTGATTTCATAGCTGTGTTTGTCTTGGGCCGGCTGTGGCAAAGGTTGCCCCAGAGCCCATCCCTGGCTCTGTAAAGCTCTGTGCTGGCTGCTCTGCTTTTCCCACAGGCACCACTTAAGTGATGGACCTTAAACTGGGCTCTGCCAGCGATCCTTCATCCTTAAAACCCTGCTGATCCATGGGTTTTCTTGGATGTTCAGGGACAGGTTAAACCGAGTGTGCCAGTGCAGAACTCCACGCATGACCTTCCTCTATTGTTTGCTCTTGGAACAGCTCTGCAACGATGGTAACAGAAGAACTTTGAATAGCAACTGAGCATCTAGGGCCTGGTTTTATTTTTTTAAAGAAGTTATTAATGCTGGAGGAATACTCAGCTTGTGTGTGCAGACTGGATTTTCATAGTTTCCTTAGACCTGTGCTGTTCTGTTGTTTTTAAACACATGGAGGACTCTGAGGTGGTGCCAAGCTGTTTTAAGGGGAAGCAGAGATGTGTTGGAACTTGTTTCCTATGTTCAGTTCACTCGAAAAGTTTGGTGAAATGTGCCTTTGTTTTTCAGAGGACAGTCACACAGTTTGGTAAAGGGCTTGAGCTAAGTAATAAATTGATTAACTGCATGAGCTCCTTCATTGCTTGGGCCCATCGATGATGTCTCAATGCCTTTATTTTTACTTTCCCCCCAGAATTTTTCCTTTCGACATAGGGGCTGAGCAGTGAAGCAGTTAGAACATCCTTACCTGGAAGTAGGAGCTGTACATTGTTATCGAGTGAGCGGATTGGGAGGCACAAAGGTGGAGACAATTCATGCTAAAATTCTCTGCTGAAACCCAGAAAATGCCTTGTTTTGTCCCGAAACCCTAATTAATCCCTCGAGCCCCTGTGCCTGTGGCCCACGTGTGTAAAAGGGACAGGCAGGGTATAAATTCATGAACTCGTGAGAGTTACTCAGAGGCCGTTAATGAGCTGCAAAAGACTTGTCTATATGTAAATTCCTATTCAGGGCGGGATTTGGATGAGGATGGTTAATGAGATGGGGCAGTGGTTTGGTCAGTCAGGATGAAAAGGTGCAGTGAGTGAGTGGAGCATCCTCCTCCCTCTGCCCCCAAAGTGGGATGGGAATGGGGGGAGGAAGGCTTGGAAAAGTGAGGGAGTGTTTGAATCTGCAGCCAGTGCTGCAGAAACTGCACCTCTCACTCGGCTGGGATTTTGGTAACTGCTATCAGAATTTTCTTAGACAGCTCTTTGGATCCTGGTTTATGCTCGTGGCTGAAGCCAAGTGAACGCAGGATCGTGCCTGGAGTTTACTTGCAATGGTCTTCACGGATTTTAAATCATAGGTGTGGCTGAAACTTGGCTTCTAAAAAATCCCTCATTCCATCAAGTGGTTTGTTTCCGTGCAGGGTAGGGGTTATTGTGAAAATAAATTAATTGGATTCAGTGTTACTCTGATTGTAAGAAAAAGCGTCTGGAGGATGAGATGGTGGGTTGGGGCACTGGGAAATGAAATATCCCTCTTCCCACCAAGCAAGTGTCCTTAGCATGTGCCAGAGTACTGGGAAAATGTTTCTGTAGGCCCTGCTGTGCTCTGTGTGGGCCAGGAAAATATTGCATACAGAGTATATATAGTGTTCTAGCTCACTGCATGCTTAAGCCTATAGGTAACACGCTGGTAATACACATAAAATTGCAGTTTTCTGGCATGGACAGCTCTGGAAGCTGGAAGGACAGAGTATCCCGAATTCTGAGGGGTGAAATAGGATTGTGGGGTTCAGCTCAGCTTTGCCAGGAGTTCAGGCTTTACTTAAGATGCATCTTCTCAGTCTGGCTGCACGTTCAGTCAAAACCGTTTTCTTTCTCCTCACTGAAGGCTGAAGAAAAGCAGGAAGATCTGCTTCCTCTGCTATTCTTCTGTCATCTTTCTGCATTTTTACATAGTGGGAAGAAGCCCTGCGTTGGGGGTGATATGAAAAACTGAACTTCCTGCTTTCCCCGTTCCCTTTCTTTGTGCCCAGGGCTCTTTGAGCGCCAGCCCCGGGATCCGCATTCAGGCCTTGGCACGGCTGCCGCCCCCTCACTCTCCTTCCAAGCTGTGCTACTTCTTGGAATGAAATCCCTGGGATTCCTGACAGTCTCCCTGATTCTTTAGTGCTGGCAGCAGCAGCCGGAGAAGTCATCCGTGTCTCATTAACTGACTGACCCAGGATCCCCAATCCGCCTCGCTGGGAACTGGGCTGAGGATGGGCTCAGGGAGACTTTCAGTGGGAGCTGAGCTTCTCCCTTGCCAGGATTTTCACCTGGGCTTGGATTCACATCACAGAAGGTTTTATTTCTGGTTTCTCTAATAATAAAACATATTTTAGCGCTTTAAAATTAGTCTGTGTCAATATGTGATGTGTAAATACTAAATTTATATCATCTTGTTGCTTGCAATAAATAATTCAGCCTCGTGGTTTCTTGGTGCTGGTACCTAAAATCCTGAACCTGCAGGTTCGCAGGTAGATGCTTCTGTAAAAAGAGAAAGAGACAGTAATTCTTCCACTATAACAACATAATTCTTAACTAATACAATGGAAAAACATTTCAGAGGCTCAAATCCTTCATTTAAATATCATGAAATTGGAATGTAAAAAGACAATTTCTCAGGATTCTTCAGGCTTTTAATTATCTTGATGACTTATTGCGGTATGACTGCTTAAAAAAAAAAAAAAGCTGTGTACTTTGCCTGACGTAATTGCCGTGCATGGGTTTGAAGACCTTAGGAAATAAAGAAATGTGGAATAGTAGCTCTTTCTTTTAAACTTGGCTTTTTCCATGCAGAGGCCAGGGTGATTGCTTGATGGAATCCTTGTTCTCAGCTTATTGACACAGTGGGAACTTGTGGCTCCACAGCTCATTTCTGTGATAACAATTCAGACTAATTGTTGGTAGTAATGAATTATTATTCTCAGTGCTATTAGAAGGGAACAGGGTGTTTGGCCAGTGTATTTCGGAGGGATTTGTTGTCAGCAGATTTATTTCCTTTGGGAAGGGGAATCTTCTAGTGGTAAATTATTATTTCCCATACTTGATGTTTTATCATATCTCATTGCTTTCCTGTTCTCCCTTCCTTCCGCCTTTCCTTCCTCCCTCCCTCCCCCATTTTAAGATGTTTTTGAACTGCTACTGGAGGCTTTTCTGTATTCCAGATAAAATCCCAACCAAACATCCTGGTGCATCCTGTGGGATGGATGTGACCGAGGTGATCTTGGTCCGTGGTACCTACTGACAAGGCCCGGGCTCCAACCAGTTCCCAAACCTCAGGAATTAATTTCTCAGAAGGGAATTTTGCATCAAATTCCAAAAGAAGACATTAATTTTGTCATGTTCCATTTTGGCTTTCATGGTTTTTTTTTTCTTTTTCAAGTGTGAGTTGTGAGCCACTCACTCCAGTTTTGTAGTTTTCCCTCTCTTGGGGCATTAACAGAGCCATTGGTTACTTTTCAGGGAAATGAGATTCAATTATGTACTGCCTTCACCCTGCTGTTCAGTACTTTGCAAATCAGTATCCAAATTTAATATGATTCTTAATTAAACCTTCTTGAGATACCAGAATAATAGGCAGGGATGATGTAGTCTGTCTCCTGTGCTGCATCCTAGAAAATGGGACAAATGAGGAGAAAAAAAGTGGATAGTTTGGATATCTTTGAGTGCATAATCTCATATCTTGAAGTGTTATCTCATTTGCAGCTAATTATGAGCAGAGTTTTAGTGGATAACTAATTTTTCAGCACTGGGTGATAACTTAGGGCACGTGGGGAATAAATCACTATGCAAGGTACAGAAATAACAAGATTTTATTTTTTAAATCTTGGAGGAAAACCTGCATCTCTTATGGCAATAATCAGTTTTAATCAAGTGATGTTTAAGTTCACAAACACAAGCCAAGTAATGACATCTGTTGATGCAGCAGAGATTCACAAAGCTTTGCAAGCAACCATCAAACCCTGGGTGTAGGAATGTTGGTCTTGGTGTGTGTGTTGCTGCTGAGAGACTCTGGAAGCTGCTCCTGGAAGCTGCCTCTTTATCCACGTTGCAGTGAGTACATTCACTGAATTCCAGGTGCATTCTTCTCCAGCTTTCCCTGAAAACTGACTTGCAAAAGCTCCCTGTGCTTCATGCAGGTATTTGAGATATTTAGGAAGTAGCCAGAGCTTTTGGCTGGTTTTGTGTTGGGAAAGGAGGGCTGGAAGGGAGTCTGACAGGAGAATCCCGTTGGTAAATTCCAAATCACTCCTAGAGTTTGTGTGACCATTTATTTTGTGTTAATTGCGGATTCTAAAGTGGATATTTTATTTTTTAAAATTACTGAGGGAGGAGAAATTAATGTGTATTTGTGACTTCCCACGTGGTTTCTTGGTCCTGTCTTTTTTAATGCACATTTCAGACTGTTCTTGAGTGCTCTAACAGTTGTTATATATTGATTAGAACGCTGTAAACCTTTGTCACAGCGATTCTGAGAGGACGCAATGTGTTCAGGAAGCTCCTTGCATATCTGTCTGCATCTGGCTGGGGCTCCACTCCACTGCACCTCATTCCATAGGAGTTGGCTCTTCTGTCAGCCAGGAAGGCTCAGTGAGGAACACTGTTAATAAAAAGTAAATTTGTCTGGCAATGACCCTCTCCCAAGTAATTGTCTTCACTCTTAGCCTTAGGTGTGAGTTTTGTTTGCCTGCAGAGAGGCTCCTATGTCCGAGCCAGGATTTCCCAAACTGGTATTTCTGCCATTACTTGTCATGGAAGTCGTTCCAGCGCGGCGTTCCCAGCTGCAAAGAGAAAGACACCAGGGACAGTTAAGTTTGAGTGTGGCTGAAAAATCCTGGAGACTCCAAGAAAATGGAGATTACCTCTGTGTCAGCAACCTTATTTAATACCAAAAGTCATAATATCGTTCACCTAGCGGGGAAAGTCTCCTGAGACTGGTAAAACTTTCGTTACGGATTAAGATAAAATGCGACTTGCTTTAAATCAAACGCATTTTAGACATGACTTAAGTCTTGGCAGACTTTTCCTAGCAAATCTCTCGCAGCTGGAGCAAGTCCCTGCCCCAGCCTCTGCCCAGCGCGGTTGGTGCGTCCTCATTGTCACCAAACAAAAAAACCCCGTGGAGTTAAGTGTTTGAACACTGAGTTCGGGGTCTGTGGTCACCCAGCTGGGCTGGATCTCCCTCCCAGGGGAAATAACCTGGAGGAAAAGGGCTGGAATGGAGGTCTAGAAGGGCAATTGCCTGCACTAATGTGCCAGGGTTTATGTGTAAACGCTTTTAGAAGGTATTTCCCATCTCCCAGAGCACAGCAAAATACCACAGGCCTCTGCCAAAAGCATAAGACAACCTTTAAGACACGGGGATTATGTTGAAAATTCCAAACTCTGCCTGTTACCAGCAGCAGTTCAGCTGCCTCTGTGTTTGCTTTTCCAATATCCTGTCACTCGTCACTGAGTTTTGGTACTTTTTATCACTGTGGGGTTTTTGAATCCAGGCAGTGACAGACATCCCGAAGAACTCAGTGACATCACTGGTGTGGGATTAGATGGAGGGCTCTGGTTGGAATTTACAGCTTCAGTTTATTGGTGTTTAGGTATGAAATAGCATCACCGACGTTCCTAAAACCTACTTAATTTGGGGATTTTACCAGCGTAGTAGATATAAACAAGAAGAAGCGTTTGCCGGGAGCGGGTGAGGAGAATGTTCCTTGGATTAATTATCCAGGGAATTCCAAGTTCAGTGGTGATGTGCTTCCATGGGCTGATACAGAAGGATTTTGGTGGGAGATCTGTCCAGAAGCTTCCACCTGAACTGCTGCAGTTTTTATGATCTCCTCCCTGACAGATTCTTAGTGTTAGCACCGAGCTTAACGTTGTAGAATCTGAGCTTAAAATTGCACAATCACAGAATCATTAAAGCTGAAAAAGTGTCATCATTTGGGTAGGTTGGTTCAAAGGTCATAATGTTTCTACTAAAAGCTCTGCAGCCGTGTAATTCACAAGGAAATCTCCTGTTGGTGAGCCTGCAGAGGTAAATAACACCTGATGGCTCCAGCTTTATGGGTGCTTTCTCAGCTGCCTGGCAGGGAATACTGTTTGAGTTTAAGGAAGCCCAGATCTCTGGAGGTGCCATCAGCAGCTCTGCCCAGCCTGTTTTGGCATTTCCAGCATCGTTTTGTTGACTGATTTTTACTGGTTTTAAGCCTGTTTTTCTTGCCAGCTATTCAAATGAGTAGATTTGCTCCTACAATTACCACATGTCCTTTATGAGCACTGATATGCTGTGTAAATAGAGGTTTCTTTGACTAAGAAATACTCAATCCTCTTGTGTGCGCAACAAAAAGCAAATAATATTTGTACCTGCTACTGCCTTGTACCTATGCCTTTAGTGCTGCCTGCATTCCCAAAGCCTCGGAGGTCCCACTCCAGCAAAAAGAGTTTTTCCTGATGAAACCCAGCAGCCTCCTTAAACCTTGGAGGATGTTGCATATTTATGGCTGGTTTTCTGTGCCTTTGCCTCCCCTCTGGTTTGAATTACAGGGACTTCAACCTGTGGCTGTTTTGGTTGCCTGAGACAAATGCAGGAAGTCACGGCCTGTCATCGAGGCACTCGAGCTTCCCGGGATTTGTTTCACTCCCTCTTGCAGATTTTTGGGAGACTGAGTTCAGTTTTTATAGTGGAGCCTTGCAGGTGGAATTTAGGGTATGGAGTGTGGTTTATTAAAAATGGGGATGTTTTTACCTTCATGATCGTTCAGTTTCACAAATCTTAAATATCCAAGAAGCTGAGAGTTTAGTCTGAGTGTAGAGATCTTCCTTCTGCAGAAAATTGCTCTCAGGGGTTAAGGAGGCTGTTCACCGCATGCAGGAGCTGTATTTTTACAGCTGGGGTTTGGAGTTTACTGGGATTAATTCAGAACCATTTCCATACTCAGATAGCTAACACTTCCTCGTTGCTTTTATTAGAGAAAAAAGATCAAATTTTTTTTACCTGCCTTTTGGATGTGATTATGGAATTTCTTTTCATAGGGGGAAATTTCCATTTGTGTTGTCCTTCACCTTCGAAGGAATTCACTGCAGAGCTTGCTCTGTTCTGTCATAATGACTCTTAATTACTAACAGATCACTGCAGCTAATCGCTGTGTTTTTAATAACAAGAAATTTACTGGCATGGCCTGAAATTGCTGTTTATAAATAGGGGATCTCCCATTTCTTTTTTTACTTAACTCTCTTCCATCTTTTGACTGGGGTTTGAGGTGGTGTTTTTTCATTCCTATTTTTCCCCCCTTTACCTTTCATGTTAATGCTCAGAGGATTGGGGAGGACCTGTTGGATTGCTTTAGGCACAGAATGTGGTGTGGGCCCCAGCCAAATGCTTCTTGTTGTGCTGGCAAATCATTTGAATGTGTTTTGGAGCTTATTCCCTGCTTCTGCTTATCATAAACATCCAGGAATAACTTGTTGGATTCTCCAGATAGATCCTGGAGCTGGTAACTGGAGATGGAGAAATATCTTTTCTAAAAAATATGGATCAAACCATTGGATTTGAATGTTTTGCTTTGAAGGCAGTTCTTGCGCTGCTGGGTGGGTTTAAAACGCTCAGTCTTGTTCATCACTCTGTGGACACTGCTCAGTTTATTAAAAATATAAATAAATACTGGTTTCTGCCTGGTTTTCACTTCTCAGACACGTCCCTCCCTTCTAAAAATGGAGGAAAAAAAATGCAGGTTCCCTGTGTGTGGTGCTGGATCTCAGCAGATAACCTGGGTGTGATCTTTCTCCAGCAGCAGGACTTGCAGCTCCTCTTCCTGCATTTCAAAGCAGAGTTTAAACCTCCCTGTGTTTTCCAGGCTAGGATTGATGTTCCCTGCCTGCATCCACTCGTTTCCCTGAATAATCAGTCCCTGTGAAACCAGCCACAGGTTATCCAGGGAATTTCTTATCCAGAAGCACCAACTCTCAGATTTTATTTATTTTTAAGCTTAATTCCCAACTTTCATAGGTTATGGAGACAAGATGTAATTCCTGAAAACAATTTTCCCTGCTCTGACCTGTTAACCTGTGCTAAGGGTTGGGATTCTTTGAGCGAGGAATCTGCCCAGTTTGGGAATCTTTCCTTGAATGGAATGCGCTTGTTTGGAAAGCCAAGATTTCATCTCAGCTATTGCCCTTGCAGAGCAAATAAAAGTAAATGATTCTTGCCTTAAACAAGTTCCATCTCTAATAGCTTTTTAAAAATGTAATTATTTTGGAAAAGAGCTGTAGGTAGGACATCCCTTTCCTCTGGATAAGCACCGCGGAGTGGGGAATGATGGCAGTGCTACCCATGGATTACTCTCATGTACTTTAACTATTTTTTTCCAAACCTTCTTGGTTATCTGAAGGAGGTGTGGAACAGGGAATTCTCCTTGTTTCCGGGTGGGTTGTTCCAGAGTGTTTCCTCAACGCATGGAAATGGGGGACGCTCCCGCTCCTGCGGCAGCGGGAACGGCATCAAATGCTTGGGATGACACAGCCACAAAAATGGCCCAGGTTGGAAACATTGGAAACCGGGAGGTGGGAAAATAACCTGGCCTCTTTCCCACCTCACACAGACAATTCTGGGACTTGTCTGATGGCAGCAAAATTCCCTGAGGGATTTGGGAAGGACTGTGGTGTCGGAGTTGGGGCGAGGGAATGCTGGAGAGGGAGCAGGAGTAAGGAATCCGTGACTAATGCAGGTTTGGTGGAGGAACACATGTTTGTGTTGTGTTGTCGAGCAGGAAATGTCAGATGTGTGTTTAGAGATCACAGTTCACTCCTTCCCTCCAGGAAGGTCTTTACGGGGAGTCAGGATGGAAATGTGCCACCAGCCTGAGCTAAGTTGGGTTTCTGGAGAGCTTCTTCCGCCTCTTTTACTCTCTGAATGATGTTTCCCACCAGCCTCGTCCTCTCTTTGGATTTTGGATGTTCCCTGGGTACCAGAATGCACAATACCAGTGTGTGTTTGATGCTGGGATTTGTTGGAAACCAGTTTGAAACTGAGTGGCAAAAATCTCAACCTTTTTAGAGCTACGTAGCATCAATTTCTTGAGCACTGCTGTGATATTTGTAGGAATGGGTATTTCCATAACTCAACACTTGGAACTGCTGTGTGTAGGATTTCTCTGCAGCCAGTCCTTGGGAAACTGTGCGTATCCTTTTATTTCTCTGAAGTTCAGCTTTTCGTTGTTATTTTGTTACTTTATTTCCTGTTAGGAAAGAGAAGTCCAAACATTTTGGCAATTCTGCTGGGCAGCCAGAGGTGGGGGCAGTTGTTTGCACTGTCGGTATTTGCTGTTGTTGGGGCCGGGCTCTTCGTGGTGGGCTTTGTACCTGGCAGGTGCCAGTGATCTTTTTACTAAAATGCTGCAGGCAACAGGAAAGAAAAGCAAGATTTCCTGAAGCAAAACGCTTTGTGTCTTTGCCCTTCAGCTTTGCTGCTGCAACTGAGCCAGCGAGGGGTTGGAATTGTGATGAGGTGAGATGTGACAGAGAAAACGTGAGAAATTGCAGCTTTTTCATGTAATTGCTTGGTGTGTCTGGCAGCACTTGGGTTGTTTCCCTGCTGTATTATCCTGCCTGTTCCAGGGCCAGGATGCCATGGACCAAGGGATCGGAGCCTGGAGACGGCTTGGATTTCTGCTGGTGGAGCTGGGCTGTGTCCTCAAATAAAACACCGCTGGGTTGGAGGAGGGGACAGGAATTTTCCTGTTCACGCTGTGGGAGACTTCTCCCAGCTCAGCTTCCCGGTGCCCCTGAGGGACACGATCCCCTGGCAAAGCCCTGTGCAAGGTGGGGGTGGTTTAAGGCACTGCCTGCCTTTGTTGTGGAGGAAAGGTTTATCTGTGAAGTAAGAAGCTATGATAAACCCACAAGGCTTCCTCGCTGTTTTTAAGGATGGATCTGTTGGTGCCCTGAACACTGCAAACAAAATTGTTCTTGTCCTCCTGTGCGAGGAATGCGCCAGGGTGGGGAAGACGGGAATTTTGTTTGTTTTGGTCTGTGTGTCTGGCTCCGCTGTGGACCCTGCGTTCTGTAGGCTCATTCCAGCCTTTACCTTAAAAATGGAAATCATCCCACATGGAGCAGGAGCTTCTCCATTGCCTCAATTATTTCTTAATCCTCTTGTGCTCTTTGCAAGCTGGGCCCGTGAGCTTATTGCAAAATGAGAACAGAGTGAAGCTCTGAGAGGTTCTGGCTGTTCAGGAAGTGACTTTTAATGGTGATGGCATTAAACCCTTCAGCTGTAACTACTCATTCTGTTGAAGAAGTGTTTGTAAAGCATTATAAATAGTGTTTTTCCATGTTTCAAATCTATTTGTTTCACTTTCCTTTCAGCTGTCAACACTTCAGATTGGAACTGAAATGCCTTATTCTTTTAAGACATCTTCATTTCTTACCAAGTACCTCGTCTGTTCTCATTAGTAGCTCTGTGACAGTCCCACAGTTAAGTGTGAAGAAGGTTCTTGGGGTATTCAGAGAAATACTAACAAACTCCAGTTCTATCCAAAGGATTTATGGAAGGCGGCAGCAAGGCTTATCTGGGCTTTGCAGTGAGGTTCCTGAGCTCTGGTGCTGTGGCTCAGCAGAGCAGAAATCTTGTGGCAGATTTGAGTTCGGTGTGGCTGGTGCAAACCTCATTAAAGACATGAATCATCTCATTTAGGGCTTTTAAATAACAGGACCAGTTTCAGTGTAGGGAAGAACCTTTGTGGACACCTGGGCAGTGAAGATCTTTTGCAGGTGCTGGAGCTTTGAGGAAGTGATGGGAGTTTCGGGCTGGTTTTGCTAAAGCCAGAGGTAGCACCTTTCTAATCTTGGCACTCTGAGTTTAAGAGTTAATGTGGAAGATATCAGAGCAGTGTTTGTGTCTGAATACCTTGCACAGTTTGAAGGACCAGAGAGGATGGGAGCATTTGTACTCAAGTTCAGAGATTCCAAATGCAAATTCTGGTTTGGGTCTTCCTCCTTCAGTGGCTGGGAAATTGCAGAACCCTCGTGTGCTGAATTAGCTGCTTTGGTCCCAAAAATATACATCAAGTATTGTTTGGAATTTGTTCTTTTGGGACTGACTACAAAATACCCAGGGTATTTTGGGCAGAAGATGCAGGCAGCCAGTCACATCAGTGGCTTTTAGGCATTGTACTTCTTTATGATTCCTTGGGAATGCAAAATTCTTCAGGAATATCTTCATTCCAGCTGATGTCTCAGGCCTTCTGATGATGAACCAGCTGCTGTCAAGCACTGAAATATATTTTTCAATAAAAACCAGGCCCTGAAGTTGATTTTCTGGCTCCTGCCTGCCTGGTTGATGTGCACTGGTGATTACTGGTTTCACTGGTTTGGGAAGTGTTTTTCTCAGTTCCTGGAGAAGTGAAACAGGTGGCAAGTTGTACCAGTTTGATTCATTAGATCATATTGGGAGACACTAAGTGGCTGTGTTAATGAGGATGCTAATTAACAGAAGGCAAAGCCCAGCTCCCCCATCCAAAATGGGACATGCAGTTCTGATGGGAGAAGCGCAGAGATGGAATGGGAAGAAGTTTCCTTTAACCCAGGAATAATGGCATGGGCTTGCACACAAATGGGATTATATTCATTCTCTTTTTAATGTCGTTTATGTCCTTTCTTCGAACCTGTGTGGATTAGTTCTGCTGCATGGCAGAAAGCGAGGGAGGCACTTGGAAGTGGTGTCTGGAGTTGAGGATTGGCACAGCTTGGATACTGTCAATGTATAACTTCTTTTACATCCAGCTAGAGCAATAGAAAATTGTTAGCATCAGAGATTCTAGCAAACGATTAAAAAATAATTCGAGTTACAGCCTGTATTTTGCGCTGGCAACTTGTCCTTTCCTCAGGTTTTTTCCCCCCCAGAATGGAAATGCCTTTAAAAATCGCTCATTGCAGACTTCAAAATAAATATCTGCGAGCATTGTAAATGGGGGCATACAGTGGCACCGTGCCTTCAAAGGCTTCATGCTTAATGCACTTCAGGCACTTTCTGGTGTTGGTGAGGATCCTGGAAGTCGAGTATTAATTCTTTGTTTTGTTTCTTTGAAGCAAATGGTTATGAGCCTTCGAGTTTCGGAACTGCAGGTGCTGCTGGGCTACGCGGGGAGGAACAAGCACGGCCGCAAACACGAACTGCTGACGAAAGCCCTGCACTTGCTCAAGGCTGGCTGCAGCCCCGCTGTCCAGATGAAAATCAAAGAACTCTATAGGAGAAGGTTCCCCCAGAAAATCATGACCCCAGCAGACCTGTCCATCCCCAGCGTGCACTCGAGCTCCATGCCGGCCACGCTGTCGCCATCCACCATTCCACAGCTCGGCTACGACGGCCACCCCGCCACGTCCCCCTTGCTCCCCGTGTCGCTCCTGGGACCCAAACACGAACTGGAACTGCCCCACCTCACCTCGGCCCTGCACCCCGTGCACCCCGACATCAAACTGCAGAAACTCCCCTTTTACGACTTGTTGGATGAGCTGATCAAACCTACCAGCCTAGGTAAGAAAACCTGGTCACAGCCCTTGGTGGTGTTTGGGGAATAATGGCCAAATTCAGCTGCTGGTGCAGCAACTGGTTAAATATTGCATCACACCAGTGTTTAGAGAATTGCTATTTTTGGTAACTTTTGGAACAGATTGTTCTCCATGGAGAGACATCTTACGTAACACTCATTAGTTGCTTTAGCTGAGCCTCTAAATATGGTTTAAACATCCGTTTTTTTTAAGGGGGGGCTCTGACAAGAAACAAACTAAATCTTAGGAAAAAAGGGAAAAAGAAAACCAGTGTGCTTTCGGTACTTCTTATAAACCACAGAGTTTCATTGTTTAAAAATACCCCCCAAACTGAACAAAACTACCCCCAAATCCATCAGGCTTCTAAAATGTTCTCATCTGTGCTGGGAAGGAATGCCAGGCTGGAAATTTGCTGGATCCATTACAGCCTGAACATCTGAATTTAGGGAGGCTTGTGGTTCTTTTGCAGTTGTGGCTACTTTTCTTGCAACTGATTTTTGTATGAAGGTTTAAATCACTGGTGGAGCTGCTGAGAAGAATCTGCTGCTTCCAGAGCATTATATAATGTGTGATTCTCTGGCTCCACGTAGCACTTTACAGCATGGCTAACTTTTAATACTCTTAAATATTGCCTAAATGCAACAGTCCTGGTGGTTTCTGAGGGGCTGCTCGTGTGTTGGAACCTTCTGCTGGCTTGAAACCCCAGGAGAGATTCACTGCTGGTAGGAGGAGCAGATTTGTGAGAGGAGATCTGGGGAGAGAGGGTGGGTGAGTGAGAAAAAAAGTCCTTTGCAGAAGAAATCCCTTGTAAACAAAGCTGAGCAGGTACTTTCCAGTGGCAGTCTGAAGGGCTGTGGGGATGTGGGAGACCTGATGTGTGAGTGCTGAGGGTTGTCTCTGCATTTCTGAAGGATCTGGCACAGTTGTTTGCATATTTTTTTTGGTTTAGCTGCTGTAATTGAGGGAAAAACAGAGAGTTTTTGGTAATTTCATCTTCTGGTTCAGGTATTCTTTCCAGAGGTGCACTGTATCTATTTAGCTTTAATCTAAACCCTAATTGATTAATAACCATTCCAGGCAATGCTGGTGGTGTGAGCTAATTAGGTACTCAGTATGTGTCTCATCACTTTTCCATTATAAATACTTCAAAATAAGGCTGTAATTTCCACAAGACATTCCAGTGCAGGAGTGATGGTGTGCATTGATTCCTGCATGTGGGAAGAGCATTTTGCTGTCAGCTCTGTGTCTGACACACCAGCCCCAGGTGCAGGGATCATAATTCGCTCCCTGCCTGGTCTCAGTGCCTCAGGAGTTCATGGACAATGGGATATTTTTCCCCTTTGTGGAGTGTCACGGTAAGAAAAAGGAAGTGAAATTCCAAGTGGATACCTTTGGAAGCTATTCCTGTCCTTTCTGGTAACTTCAGGAATGTTTGGGGCTTTTGTTTTGTATGGGAATTCTGTTTGTCTGAAGCAATCCTGTTAAAAAGCTTTTCTACTTGGCGTTTGAGGGAAGAGCCTCAGTGTCCGTGCATATCACAGAATCCTGGAATTGTTTGGATTGAAAGGCACCTTAAAGCCCATCCAGTCCCATCCCCACACCTTCCACTCTCCCAGGGTGCTCCAAGCCCCATCCAGCCTGGCCATGGACATTTCCAGGGATCCAGGGGCAGCCACAGCTTCTCTGGGAGGTCTGTGCCAGGGCCTCCCCACCCTGTTCAGACTTGGATTCATTTTCTCCATTTATTACTGGTACTGTGACTGCAAAGTCTGAAATGATTTGTAGAATATTTGCCCCCAGATGGTTTGGACATCCTTCTCTGTGCTGCCAGCAGCGGGGGTTTCCTTAAGTGTCCAATGTGTAGGTTCCCTGGTATGTTTTCCACTGGCAGAGCTTACTGCAGACACTCAGAACCTGGAATTTAGCCAGCATTTCAGCATCTCTTGCTTGCTTTTTCCCATCAGATTACTCATGGGATAGGGATAAAGAACTTTTGAATTTACTCTGCTTCCCTCCCCCACAAGGATGAACTGATGACCTGATGTGGGGTTTGGAATAATTCTCTGCCTTCTGGAAATGGAACCTCCTGGAAGAGACAGAAAATGTGCGTGAGAGAGAGAATTTGTATAATTCAAGTTCAATTCCTTCTGGAATGACAGTCATTACCTAAAACTGGGCGCAGCACATCCTTGGTGGGATTGCCCCTTGTTCCCAAGTCCAGCTGGGACAGCTGGGAAGGTTGGCCACAGTTTTCTGTCCCTTTGAGAAGTGATGGTTGATTGGAGAAGCAGTAATTGGAGAAAGCCTCAGGGCAGGGAGTTGCCCAGCAGGGCACTCGAACAGGCATTCTGTACCCAAATATTTCATGTGGGTGGGTAGCACACAACTAATGTGAGGAACAGATCAGGAAATGGAATCTGCTCACTCTGATTTGTAGCGTCAGGGTCAGAAGGAGGAAATAGGTGTTACCTTCTTACACAGCTCTGGCCTGGGATTCAGGAGATGGATGTGCTGGCTGCTTTGCTGGGCTGGATTCATGGAATGCAGGGATTTATCCATCTCACCAGCACCTATTGAGCATGGCTGGCTGAATTCCAGAATCCCTGAGGTTGGAAAAACCCTCCAGGATCATGGAGTCCAACCTTTGATCAGCACCTTGTCACCAGCCCAGGCCCGGAGTGCCGCGTCCAGTCCTTCCTTGGACACTGCTGATATGAGACAAAGAGACATTTGTTCATTTGCTGTGGAGCTGTTGAATTTGATCAACATTTTATTAGTCACCCTCACTGCCAAGTGGAGAAAGCATCGAGATGGGGTGGGTTTGTGTCCAAGCCAGCCAGGAAAGCTCCTTGTTCTGGGAATGTGTGCTGGTGGGTGAATGTGCACTGATCTCTCTGCCGTGGTTAACCACCATTTGAAGGGATTCTATGGCTTTTTTATTTTTGGAGGAAAAGCTGTCCACTCTGGCCCTGGTGGAATGTATGCAAGTTGCCTTATTACTGTGCTTCTCTGCTGTTTTTCTAATAGGATCTCTCAATGAAGAGAATTTAGGTTGTTTGTCAAGTGAAGCTACAGCTCTCACTTAATTCTCCTATTTCCAGCCCTCAGAGCCCAGACGTTGCTAATTGGTTGTCTTTTAATCACGTTTTCTAAAAGTAACTCCTAACACACAGATAAGATCTGTTTTGTGTGGTGAAATGTGTTTACTGTGAGCAACAAGGACCAGAATTTGCCAGATTATTGTAGAAGGGACATGAGATAGTTAAGCAACATCTTAAAAATGCCTCTTGTTACAGCAAATGTCATTCCTAATTGCTTTAGCTGTGTAGTCGTTCCAAAAAACATTTTAACTGGCTTAGGGGTCTTTACTTACCTGTAAGGGAAATGAAGCTTTTTTTTTCCAGTTGAAAGGATTAAAGAGGCTGTGAGCTCTCCTCCTGTTTAAAATCAGTCAAAATGGCAGAAGGATCATCATCCTGCAGTTTATTTGCTGTGTTTCAGCTCTCAGTGATATGAACACAGCACTGGCAGTTGGATCTGAGCCAGAGAAACTAGAATTTTTACCTGCAGCCTCCTGGAAGGAAGAGGCACAGATCAGTCGTTATCCCTCAGAGCCAGCAGAATTTCAGACTCCAGGTAGCAGCTCCATCACAGCTTCCAGTGCCTTTACTAAGGCTTCTCTGGATGGAGGCCTTCCTCAGCTTAATTTCTTAATTTCTGGACCCTGCCACCAGAATTTCTCCGAGCAGCAGAATTTCCCTCCTCAGGGATTGAGTCCATGCTCCCCAGCCAGCATTTGTTCTCCTGACTTGCACTTAATATGATTTCCTTTGGCTGTGAGTGATCCTGGTGCTTTGGACATGGGGCCAGACCTTGCAACTGAGCTGCCTAAAATCTTTAGGGTGCCTGTAGTTCAAGGTAGAGCCATTAAACAATTAAACAATTCAGTGCTCGAGAAAGCTGGGTTGGAAACATGAAAGTTTTGTTTGGCAAGTATTTCTCCTTTTTCTCTATCAGCGGGCTGATCTCTTGCTCTGTGCAATTGCTATTATGGTTTATATGAAAGTCACGCTTTTACTGTCTTCTGTGTTTATTATTTTTTGAAATGTACTTTGTGGGAGGAAGTTCAACAAAACACTATATTCTGAACTCAGCTTTGAGCTCTCTGACTTCCGGCCCTGCAGCTTTTCATTGTGCAAGAATGGGGTGAAATATTAGCTCTGTGCTGGGGCTGCACTGGAAGTACAGTGCACTTGGGGTTCTTGTTTTGGATTTGCATGTGCCGTGCCTCAAGTTAAGCTTTCCTCAGTCAAGAGTGTTTCTTTTAAGTCTGAGAGAGCTTTAACCGACTGGGTAACTCCTGTGCTAAAGAAAAGGAGTGTCATTTATTGGAGTTCTCTTCGTCTGATTGCTCAATCTCCTCATGCCTAGAGCTGAGGTCACCGAGATTCCAGGCCCTGACAGGATGTGAATGTTTCCAGACATGGCTGCTCTGCTGTGAATGGAGCTGGGAAGCCACTTGGCTTCCACAGAATCATAGAGAATATAAAATATTCTGAGTTAGGAGGAGCAAGGAACAAAATCCATCTCCTGGCCCTGCACAGGACATCCCAGCAATCCTGTGCTGTGCCTGAGGAAAAAAAACTTTCATGTTGAGAGGAAAGCTTCTCCAGAACCATGATCCACGTGGGGATGTGGCAGTGCTGACTTTGTGCTGCTCCTTTGAAGTGTCTGAGTTGGTACTTTTAGGAATAAATACTGAAAGCCTGAAAGCAGCATTTGAGTTGTAGGACATAATTTAGGTGTCTGAGGGAATCAGGGGGTTGAACTTGAGTAAGAAGGATCCAGTGGTGCTCCTTCCCTCTGGAAAAATGATGGATGTGCAGTGGAGATCCGTGGGCCCAGGAGGGTGAGAGGAGAGTTGGAATCCATCCACAGAGGTGGTTTGGGAGAGTGGAGAGTTTGGGCATGGAATGTTGGCATGAAAGTGTCCCCTATTCTTCCTGCAGGTCTTCAGAAATGCTCTGCCCCATGACTGATTTAAAGAATAATCAAACATAAATGTCTGTCCAATTGCACATAATTTCCAGCTGATCTGTTCTGTGTTCTGTTTATACAACATATCAGAAAGAGTTACAAAATACATAATATTTATGGATTAATTGTAGCCCTTGGAGTATTTCCAGGCTATTTTCATATATATATTTAGGCACAATTTCAAATAAGCTCCTTCACATCTCTTTACTCCCTTCCTTTCCCACCCCCAGGGTGGCTCTGCCTGTTCCTCCTGAGGATTAACTGTGAGTTGAACAGAACCTAAAAATGATTTGAAGGGATAAATGCAGCAGCTGACCAGAGCCAGGATTCAGTTTTTCATCTGTTTTAAGGTGGAGAACATGGCCCTGTCACTTCGCTTTTGTCAGGGTGTTTGTGGGCACATTTGTGACCTGTGGAGGTGGGAGAAGAGCTCATCAAGGAAAGAAGGATTTGGGTGTTTACTAAAATGCTTCACCTCAAGTGGTTTTGAAGTGTTTTGCAAGGTTGAGGATGCAGCATCCATTGTGATAACTTATTGAAATGAAGTGGAATGGCCAAGGTGTGACAAAAAGCAGTGGGAATTTGGGATTTCTCTTGGCACTGGACATGAGCTCAGAGCTCCTGAATCCCACAGCTTCTACAGGACTTGACATCCCTCAGCCATGCCCTTGGATGTTGGGATGCAGAGCCCTCCTTTGGCATGGCTTCAGTGATTACTGAGAGGCTTTTCCAGCTTTCCAGGGAGAGGGTGGCTCCAGGAGGGCTCTGGCTGTGCCCAGCCCCATCCTGCTCACTCCAGCTGCATTTAATGGCAGCAGGAAGTGCAGGGAATGGTGGGTGGTGGTTTGAAGGTGCTGCTGGTTCCAGAAGATGACAGAGTTTGGGGCTGAGAGGTTGTGGTTCCGAGGCAGGAAGTGTCGATGTGTAAATAAACACTCGGTTACCCGGGAGCTCCAGAAATTGGGGTGGCTTTGAGGGCCTCGTGGTGCATCCTGAGATGAGATCCCCCGTTAAGCTGGATCCTCTCGGCATTTTTCTCCCACGTACCCCCTTGGATTGTGCTTCTCTACAGCCATTAGAGCTCAACCCCAGCCTTGGATCCTGCTTGCAAACACAGCTGGATAAATGAGCCCTGGGCAGAGTGATCCAGGAGGCTCCGGACAGCCGGAGTGATGAGGAGCTGTGCTGTGGTGTTGTGTTACGGATTTCCTGCCTTCTGCTGCCCTGGAGCCGGGCTCAAAGCCTCTCTGAATTTTAACATTTTCAAAGCTCCGTGTTTTCTGTGCCTCCCTAAGCACGCTCAGTTTGGTCTAGTTGGGAGGCAGGGATTAAATTTTCAGCCGTGATGTTTGATAGAGGATTGAGCATAAATCGATGTGATGCCTTTGTTGTTTAAAGGAAAAGCAGCAAAATGAGGCCTCTCACCTGTCTGGGGAGAAAAAAGCAAGAATTGGGGAATATCCTGAGTTGGGAAGGACCCAGCAGGATTATCCAGTCCAGCTCCTGGCCCTGCACAGACACCCCAAAATCCCACCCTGTCCCTGGGAGCACTGTCTCAATATTGCTGGAGCTCTGGCAGCCTCGGCCAGTGCCCATTCCCTGGGGAGCCTGGCCAGTGCCCCAGCACCCCCTGGGGGAAAAACCTTTTCCTGAAATCCATCCCAGACCCCTCACTTAGCTTCCCTCGTGTCCTGTGCCTGGTCACAGAGAGCAGAGCTGCCCCGCATGGGGAAGTCACAGACAGCTATTCCATATTTCTGGTTAATATTTCAACAAATTTAGCTAATCCAGACTGCTAGGTTAGTGAATAACCAATTAGGCATCTCTTGTTTTTCTTACAGCATGCAGCAAAACTTTCCTCTACTCCTCATACTCTTCCTTAACACAACTATTTTTGCCTTTGGAAATTAACACACGATTGCTGGGAATCATTGGGAAAGGGCCCATTCAGTGATATCTTAGGTAATTCCTGTGGTGTAAAGTGCAAATTTAATTTTAGTCCAAGCCTCTCTCTCTAATATATTCCCTCCAGTATTTAATAAGCTGCACTGGGTCATGATAATGGGAAGATGAACCTCGGTTTATTGGTCAGCTCGCTTAGGAAGCATCACCACCTCAGCTCTGTGATCCCAGAAAATTCATGAAAGATTTGAAGGTGTTTGTGCCTGAATGGAAATTCAGAGAGTGGCTTTTTCTCAAGACAGCAAGAGGTATTTTACTGCAGAAAGATTGTGTGGCTATTTTTAGCCCTGGGTACTGGTGAGGTGGAACAGAATATTTTTAGAGCTGTAGAAAATGCAGCCACTCAAGCTGGGTTCTGTTTTTCACTCTGATGCTGGAGGGGTTTTCCAAAATAAAAAGCAGAATTAGTAGAAAAGGTCTTTTCTGTATCATTTTTATTTATTAAATAGGTGGTCTACTGATTGTGTGTATACACACATATTTTAATATATATGTGCACACACCTATATATACAGTGTGTGTGTATATTTTTATATATATATTCCTATAGTATTTTAAGTGGTTTGGCCCTCTGAATGCCATATATTAAAACAGTTTTCCCTCAAATTTTGGAAACTTTTTACCTCAGTAAGAAAATCCCCAACCAGAAAGGCACAGTCGTGTCCCTCAGTTAATCTGTACCAATCCAAGGTGCAGTTTGGATCATTTCTGGAGTGAGGTAAGCCTGGAATAATTCAGGAAATGGCAGTGAGAGTGAATTAGGAAGAGTCTGGGAGAAGAAACTCTAAACTTTTTAGGCATTTTGCACTCTTGACTCTTCCAAGCTCTCTTCTGTTCAGGGAGGGTTAAAGAAAATGTTTTAATATTTAATAAATCATAGTTATAGAAAAGAAACAACAAACCCAGCCCCCAAAAAAACATTCCTGGCATCTTTCTGAAGAATGTCCATATTAACTCTGTTGTCCTGGCTTGATTCCAGCTTTATTGGATTATAAATTCTATTTTCATCCACTTGGTTTTCAATTGCAGATCTATTTTTACCTTTCTTTTGTTAAATAATAATGGTTGTTTGCAGGGCATGGTTGTGTTTATAGCCATCAGAATGATTTTATTGTCTAAAATGATTTATTTGCATGTTTCTGGTTTTAATGATCCTCCAGAACTTTGAAATTAAATTATGTGCTTGACTTGCCAGGATTTGTTTGGTGTTTTAAACACAGCAGATACACCAGATGAATTAATAGAAATCTGTCAGTTTTTCTGCACTCTGAAATTCCAGATTTCCAATGTCTGTGCCTTGGAAAATCTCAGGTCTTTGGGAGTAGAGGAGTTGGAGCCAGAGGAGTGAAAGCTCAGTGTTTCATGGCACAGCTGCTCAGTGAGCTCTGTTTCATGTGGTTTGGTGAGAGTTTCATGCATCATTTGTAGGGTAAACAGATCTAGCAGGACTAGATATGGGCACGAAAAGCTGATAAAGGAGAAGATTAGAGAAAGCCACAAAGAAAAATCAGATTTCATCTCCCTTTTAGATGCAAGTACACATCCAAGGGGCAGAGTAGCTGAGGAGCCTGGCCATAACTCGGTTGTAGTTTAATGTAGCTTCTCGTCCGTCTTCCTCTGCCTGCTCTGCTCAGTCTGTCAAGAGTTTTGAAATTCTTTGATTGCCTTTTGGAGCATCTTTGCCTAATTAACAGGTTTTTTTCTTCCCTCTTTGCAATTTGGCCGTGCTCCCGTGGTAATCACAGCAAGGGCTGTACACAAAACAACGTATGGAGAGCATGGGGGTGGTGGTGCTGCTTTCCAGGGAATCAGAGCTCTGGGATCAGGGATCCAGCAGCTCCCCGGCATTGCTCACAGTTGGTGTGACAAGGACAGAATTCCAGAGGGGTTTGGGTTGGAAGGAAGCTGAAATCCCATCCCACCCCTGCCGTGGGACACCTTGCACTGTCCCAGGGTGCTCCGAGCCCCGTCCAGCCTGGCCCAGGACATTCCAGCGATCCAGGGGCAGCCACAGCTTCTCTGGGAATTCCATCCCAGCCCTTCACCACCCTCACAAGGAAGAATTCTTTCCCCATACCCCATCTAACCCTGCCCTCTTGCAGTTAAACCTGTTAGCCCTTGTCCTGTCACTCCCTTGCAAAGTCGCCTCTTTGAGGATGCAGCATTAATTGCACAAAAGACACTGAAAAGACAAAAAACCCCAAATCTCAAGAAGAAATGTCAGAAACCTTTTTTAATTTAGTTTTTGATTCAAGCAGAAGCTGTTTTCTGTCCTGGCATGGCTTGTGAGGAGAGCTGGAATGGGGAAAGCTCCCATGTCAGCACTCAGGGATGTCCTACATTTTCTCCCGAATAAATGTATAAATGCTTTAATTTGACCAAGACAACAGCTGGATTTTGGGAGAAGTTTCTTTCCTGGGAGAGTGGTTAAGTATTGAAACAGCTTCCCCAGAGAAGTGTGGAGTCACCAACCCTGGAAGGGCTCAAAAATCAAGTTTTGATTTAGTTGACAAGGGGGCGTTCAGTCCAAAGTTGGACCTGGTGATCTTGGAGGTCTTTTCCAACCTTAATAATCCAGTGATTCTTGAATACATAAGTTCAAACCCCTCTTTTCATATCACTATTTAGTAAAAATAAATCTCTTATCAACATGAGGAGAGGAAAAAGGATTGATTTTGAACCTCTGGTCCAAAGTGTGCCACGGTTTTCCTGCTGCACACACTGCCAATTCCTCCTGTTTGCCCATTTCCTTACTGGATTCCCTAAACTGGAGCTGCTGTGGAACCAAACCAAGCATAAAAATGGGCAGGGGAAAAGGAAAAGCTTGGGAGATGCAGGCTTAGAATTTTGGTAGCTGCTGGTTGACTTCTCTGGATAATTAAGCTTTAAATGAAGGTGGCATTAGTTAAATGTGCAGCAGTTTTGAATTCATAAAGTGCTGGAGTTCACACCAAAAGTTCCCCAAAACCTTGCAGAACTTCTCTAATAAAGCCAAAGTTCGCAATTTCCAGGCTAAAGCAAATATCACCTGGGAGAAAAATCAACCCAGCAGATAAAGCCATGGAAAAGTAGGAAATAATAACTGGAATTCCCTCATTTCTCTGCAGTGCATTAGCTTTGCTAATTCAGCTTTTGTTAATTAGGGTTTGTAACTGTGATCTTTCCATTTATAGCTAAAAATAGGTGTCAAATTCTATCGAAGAGCACATGTGAGAGCAGATTTTCATTGTTAATTGTATACATTGTGTTTGTATTTCCTGCAGACATTGTGCTAGCTGGGCTGGCCGGGAGGAAACATAGGCATTTCAAAATATAAGTTATTTATAAAACCTGATGGTTTTCCAAAGATTCCCAACGTTATTCCAAACAGTGACTTTCTGTTCCCTGTTCCTGCTCATCCAGCTCGGGAGCAACAGCAAATTATGGAGCAAATGGAAGGATTGTGCAGCGCTGTCAGGAGGAAAGATAGCGGTGTAGTTTTGGGAGGTTGCTGCAGGTAATATTTATCCTCAGGCAGTGCCTTTGCTATTGTTGGTTCCAGCCCACCACATGCAGTTTGGAACAAAACCTCTCGAGTCTCACCCCAAAGTGTTCGCTCAGCTGTCACTTGGGGATGAGTCAAGAAGTGCATTGTAGTAAACCAAAAAATGGTAAATTTACCCAATGTTCAGTGCACAGGATATTTATTCAGAGCCCTATAGAATTATTAAGAATAATGAGATTGAGTGAAAAGCTGCTTGTAAGTTGCACTTCAGTGTGTGCTGGTGAGTGTGTGGAATAATTCTCTGGGGAGATGCTGCTTTCTTGTAGTTTATTATTTAAAAAACCATTTTCATTGCTGCAGTGGCCCTGTGAAGGGCTGAGTTTTAGCTAAAAACACTATTTTAGAGATGTTTAACATTAATTTCCAGCAGGAGCATTTACTCTTGAGCAGTGTTTGGTTCTGGAGCACTGTGGCACAGCGTGGAAAGGCTTTAAAATCAGATTTTACAGTTGCAGATCTCACGAGTTCTTGGCCTATTACAGATATATTTGGTGCATGTAAGTCCATAAAATACCAGACTGAAGTGTGAGATGTCCCACGTGTTGTGCCTCAGCCCCTCTCTGAACTTCTACAGGCCAAGCCACGATCTGGTGCACTGAGGGAAATAAAAAAGTGATTGATGAGAAGCCCTAAGATACATTTTTATTTAATATCAGCGCACATTTGACATTAAATTACCATGATAAAAAGCCATGATTTGCCTCAGCTGTGCTGTTATCTTCATCCCTGTTTTAATGTACACTTTATAGGCGTATAAAGTTTGTTCATTGTATTTTTATTTACAGGAGGCTTTCAATGGCAACTTCCTCATTGGCTCTAAAGCTGTTCAGAGAAACAGATGTGCCTCACACTGCTGGGCTGGCCATAAAAACGCGTGTTAGATATGTAGACACTTGATTTAATTATTTACTGACTGTCTTGGGTGGTTTTGATGCTCTCTGTTCTCCTGCAGCCTCAGATAACAGTCAGAGATTTCGAGAAACCTGCTTTGCCTTCGCGCTGACGCCACAGCAAGTGCAGCAGATCAGCAGTTCCATGTGAGTGAGCTCCAGCAGCCTTTAAATCCCAACAAACCACCCAAAGGAGCCAGCTTTCCATATCCCTGACTTGGAAATGGGAGGGGGTGTTTCCTCTTTTCCCTTTTGTATGGGGAGCAGAAGGGTGAGGAGGAGAGAATTCAACAGCACCAGTGAGTTTGGGTGGCTTTCTCTGGCATTCAGTTCTCTACAAATCCAGAATTCTGCTTTCTGCAGCCCTTCCTTGCCACCACCTTCTCTGTTAATTCACTATAAAGGTGATTCTTTACCCATCAGAACTTTATAGTATGCCAAGAAAAAGGAAATTATACAGGTCACACAAGAATTCTTTTATTTACCTTGAAAAATAAAAACTGTTCCTTTTAACTTGTCTTGAGAGCGGTGGTTTGAGCAGAAGCAGCAAAGTCTGGTGTATGTTATATATATACCTGAAAGTGTGTATTTTACACTTTTGTGTGTGTAAAAAAAAGGCGTTTTCCATAAATTGAACTTGAGCAATCTCTTGAGGACTCTCTATTGCAATATTGGGGGATCTCCTGTGAAAACAGGATGTTTTAACCCGTGTTCTCTTGTTTCCAGGGATATTTCTGGGACCAAATGTGACTTCACAGTACAGGTCCAGCTAAGGTAGGTATTTTATTGCCTGTGCTGCTGTTGTTTTGTAGGATTTATCAGCCAGATCCTGCCCAGCAAGTTGGGAATTCCTGGATGGAGAAGAGCCTCATCCTGGTTGATTTTCTTGTCAGTGAATCCTCCTTCCTGTAACTCCATCTTTGCATTCTGTGTGCCTGGCCCTGAAAAATCCGTGAGCAGGGAGGGTGGTTTTTCCTAGCAGGGATGCCAAGCTCAGTATTCCATGGGCATTCCAAGGTCTGCTTCTTTAGGCACTTTGGGAATCACCAGTCTGGTTACTTTGGGGGTTTTGGCAGGTGTATCACAAACGGATGAAACTCTCTCAGCTGGGGGAGTGGGAGGGACCAAGGGATGAGGAGGGAATGAGGGAGAACATTCCAGAAGGCAGCTCCCCCTCTTTGGGAGCAGCAGGTTGGTTATCCAGCCCCTGGTGGGACATGGACAGGGATGGGGCAGGTCCCTGGAAGGAATCCAGGGGAGCTGAGAGGCCCTTGCTGCTCCTTGGAATGCCCATTGTCCGTGAGCTGGGCTGGCAGCAGGAAGGGTGGGTCCTGCTGGGGACCCAGCAGCAAAAACGCCTCTTTGAACTTCAGTAAATAAATCCAGCGTCAGGGGCCGGAGGAGTCCAGGGCTGTGCCCAGCAGCTGCCTGGTTTGCTGGAACTGCAGCTGGGACAGTGGCAGCTGTCCCTTGTGTCACATTGGTGTGACCTTGGAGAGGTCGGGCTGGAGAAAAGGCAGAAAAGAAATCGGGATTGTCTGTTCTAACAGGGACCTGCCGATGGGAATGAGTCAGGCTGAGGGATTCAAGGAATCTGAGGAGGAACCTACAACCTCCTTGAATCACTGTAATTTTGGGGGGCTTTCCTGCTTAATGACATCACTCGAGCCTGTGTTCAGCAAGGTTTGCCATGATTGCATAGCTCAGTGGAAAAACAATTCCTTCCAGGAAAAGATGATCTTTAAATCACTTTAAAAGTGAAAGATAATGGCAGCTTTTGCTTTTAGGTTTTGTTTATCAGAAACCAGTTGTCCACAAGAAGATCACTTCCCACCCAATCTATGTGTGAAAGTAAATGGGAAACCATGCAGCCTTCCAGTAAGTAAGATGTTCTTTCAATACACATTTTGGGATGCATTATTAGAAATTATCTGCCAGAAATTAGCCTGAAAATTTATCCCTTCCTCTGTTTTCACTTCCTGGAGCATTTGAATGAATAGAAAATATCAAATAAATTGTTTTAGCCAGTAGATCCAGAATTCCAGAAGACATCACAGGAAATTTTGGTGTTTGACCAATACCAGCTGCCAGTCCTGGGGTGGCACAGGGGGCTGGGGTGAGCAGTGTGAGCCAGGCAGGCTCCAGTGCAGGAGCTGGATATTAGGAAAAATTCCTTTCCTGGGAGAGTGGTTAAGGGCTGAAACCTGGAAGGGTTCAAAAGCAAGTTCGGATTTACTGGACAAGGTGGTGTTCAGTCAAAACCTGGACCTGATGATCTCTGAGGCCTTTTCCAACCTTAATGATTCAGAGATTTTATGAATATGCAAGTTAAAAACTCCCTTTTCAAGATCACATTGTTATTAAGTACAAATAAGTTTTAAATTAACATGAGCAGAGGAAAGAAGGATTTAATTTTAGAACCTCTGGTCCAAAGTTTAGGGGTTTTTTGTTTAGTTTCGCTGAGACAGGAGAAGTGGCAAAGTTGCCTATAATATTCTGTTGGCAGGGTTAGGATTTTGGATTCCTTTCAGGGGAAAGAGCTTGTAAAATGGCTGGGATTTTATTGCCTGGTCCTTTCTCTCTTTGAATTAAACTTGGAGCCTGGTCCAGGTGTATTGGGTGATGCTGAGAGGGGTGGCGGCAAAAACTCTGTTGAATTCTTTCTTCTGAGAGATGAAATGTTTTGGGTTTTAGGGCTATCTGCCACCAACCAAAAATGGTGTTGAACCAAAGCGCCCCAGCCGACCAATCAACATTACCTCACTCGTCCGCTTGTCCACCACGGTCCCCAACACCATCGTCGTGTCCTGGACTGCAGAGATCGGCAGAGTGAGTGACACTGGGGTCTCTTTTATCTCTTTGGGAAAGGAGCAGGTTTAACCGTGCAGAAAATCCTTGCGGGGTTGGCCACATAGTGTCCTCATTCCGCTGGAATTCCGTGGTGCCAGCCAGTCAGGATGTGCTCCCTCAGATCCCTCCCTCACATTCGGGGTGGGATCTCTGCCCTCCTCACCCCCCCCATCTTTGTGACTCAGGGAGGGCCCAGATTAAAGAGATCAAGGCATCCTCTAAACCTTTTGTTTGTTGGTTTGGCCAAACTTCAGACTTTGAAGCTCTTCCTGACTTCAGGGACTTGAGGAACCTTGGCTTGGACCTGCAAGGAGCGGGTGACATTGAGCACAGAGCGGCCCGTTAGAGCTGTGAATGTGGACACAGGACAGCACTACCCAGCTGACTTCATTGGCCTTTTTTACGTTTCTTTTCTCCCAACTGCTGTCCTCATCCTTCAGATTTAAAACCTCATGTTTTTATCACTTTTTTGTGTCTGTGGGGAGAAGGTTACAACCGGTGTTAGAAAATCGCTGATGTTCCACTGGACTAATTAAATCTGGAACATGCTGCAAAAAGTGACTTCAGTAAATCAGCCCATGAATTAGTGAGCTGCTTTCAGTGCTGGCAGCAAAGCTGCTGGATGGGCATTCCAGAGGCACCGTGTGCTGCTGCCACTGCCCCCATCCTGTTTTTAGAAGTCCCCAGAATTGTCCTGAGGTGAAACTTTGTCCAAGAATTTGTCAGCGTGCAAAGCCCAGGATTCCTGAACCAGCGTGGAAAAATGCTTACGCTCCAGCCAGGCACAATAGGCAGTTATAAAACATCAGGATGGTATTTCATGATGGATTTCTTGTGGAGCGGAAAACAATCTCCATTCAGATTATGGGATAAAGGATGGCTGAGTGATTTTTGTAAAAAATCCTCCTTTATATAATGAGAACTGCAGGTACCAGCAATAAGCAGCTGAAAATCAGCCTGCTTTGGCTGGCACTGCTGAAGTCCCTCTGTGCAGGTGGATGGATCCTGGATGTTGCTCTGAGGGATTCAGGATTTAGGGGCAAGAAGAGCCCCAGGTTTGAGTTAGTCCCTTGGGAACTGGCTGGTTCTCAGGTTTCACAGATAAATCAGTTGTAAAGAACACTTTGGGTAACTTCGGGCATAAGTAAGCATTAGATCCCAGAAGTGTCCAAGGCCGGGTTGGACGGGTTGGAGCAACCTGGTCTGTGGAAGGTGTCCCTGCCCGTGGCAGGGATGGAATGGGAGGAGCTTTAAGATCCCTTCCAGTTCTGTAAGACACAATCCTTCCCAAACTGATTCTTCAAGACTTTGGCAGTGAAATGAGAGGAATTATTTTATATTTGGCTGTGCCTGTGCAGCACAGAATTTGGGTTCCCCTCTCCCCCTTCCCTCAGGAATCAGTTTCGTGTCCCAACTGGTGCTCCTTACCTTTGGTGGAGTCCTCATTGTGATTTTTACACAATCTGTTTCAAGAGCCTTCTGTACAAGATGCCTTGGGCAAGTTCCTGCCTTTATAGATTCAAGCTGTCGGTAAATAATTTCACAACGTTAATTAGCATTTTTCTAACTTAGCTCTTAATTGAGGCATTAAACAAACAACTTAAAGCAGTAGTGGTTTTTAACGATGTGAGAAGCATTCATTGTGAGAATAAAATATTTAAAACGTGGTGTTTCTGATGCTATTTCAATTTGTGTGATTTTGTGGTGAGATACATCACTGAAATCTGCCTTCAGATCCTAAATAAAGGATGGGAGATGTCACAATTACATCAATTTTTTTCAGCGGAAACGTGTGGCAGTTGCTGAGGGAAGCCTTTTATTTTTCAATTTAAATTGTATGAATGCAGCTCCAGTTTTAGCCCATGTTTAAATCAAAAAATAATTGATGTACCCTAAAGTGAGAAAAGAGATTTGGTCCTTTCCCTTCTGGGGGTTGAGAGGTGTTGCTGCTGAATCACATTTTTAGAAAGACATTTATAACCTGATTTTTTTGGAGATTGTAAGAAAAATGAGAGCTTCAGAAATCCAGGCTGTGGCTTGAACTCCATGGCAGGAAGAGCTCATTCCATGAGGGAAGGCTCACCTGAGTTATGGGGTCCAGCAGAGTTGGGTTCTGCTTCTGACCTGCCTGGATCCCAAAGGATTTTCTGTAGAGGCAGAAGGGAGCATCCTTGGCTTTTCCTGACCCGGCTAAGGAACTCTGTCATCTGCTGGGACTGATGGGATGTGACCCAACCCTTGGGCGGGCTGGGAGTGGGGACCGGGGACTGGGGCTGGGTCTCCAGAGCACATCTTGGCCCCACTCAAGCCTTGAACTCCTGTTCTGCTCTGGTGGTGAGGTTCACATTGCAGAGACAATGAAGTGCAGGAAGAGAAGAAAAAGATGACCCATGCTTCCAGATACTGCAGGTGATGCTTCTTTTGAAGAGGGATCGCTGCTCATTTTCCTATTTTGAAACCTAGGGGGGGGAAAAAAAAAAAATCTGATCATATTTGACCTGACAGCTTTCCTTAAATGCATTGACACAAGTGCAGTATTTAACATTGTCAATACAACATTCAGTGCAGTGACACACAGGCAGTGCTGAACATTATCCATATAAAATTCAGTGCAGTGACACAAGTGCAGTGTTTAACATAATCCAAATGAAATTCAGTGCACTGACACACGGGTAGTATGTTATCCATGTAAAATTATCCTTTTTGAAGGGGTAGGCTGCATGTCTGAAATAGATGTAGAACTTGTAGAAGTGTCCTTAATGCTGTTTGAAAAGCCTGGTTTGCATCTTTGAAAAGCCTGGTTTGCATCTCAGTCTCAGTGAAGTGTGAAGTCACTTTTGTTGCCTCTGAAACTCCAGCCCTGTGAACTTCCTGAAGGGTTTCTCTGAAAACTTTGCCACCTACAATCCCATAACAAACTGTCTCCAGGCTGCCTGTGCTGCAGCCAGGGCATGCTCTGATGTTCTCGGTGTTTTCCAGAACTATTCCATGGCAGTGTACCTGGTGAAGCAGCTGTCCTCCACGGTGCTCCTGCAGCGGTTGCGGGCCAAGGGAATCCGGAACCCGGATCACTCCAGAGCACTGAGTATGTGTCTGCCGGGCTTGTTCAAAAAGGAAAAAATCACTTTTGTAAAGGCAGATTTGGAATTAGGACTGTGCTAACCACACTTTGGACTTCCTACAGCCCTCTGGGCTTCGGGAATCTGATAGTGGTGTTCTTTGTATTCAGTTCCAATTCAAAGACTCAGAGGCCTTTGTTTGCACTAGGAGCCAGTCCAGGAACCCTGTTGACACTGCGAGGGTAAAAATGCAAGAGAATCTCTTTCAGCTCAGCCATCCTGGCTTTGTTTGTGCAGAATGGCACAACTGTATTTCTGCAGAGAAGTGCCCATTCAGTATCTCGGGCAGGCTGCACCGAAGGCCTCGCCCCGGACCTGGATGCTGGGCAGGAGCAGCTCCGGAGAGCTGGTTCTGTTCCCGTGGCGCAGAGCTGTGGAGGGAGCCTGGAGAGGGCGGCCAGCACGGAGCTCCTCCCAGCCCCCTCCTCGCTCAAGTGTGAGGTTTGCTGCTTGCTGTTTGCTCTGACAACAAGCTGGTGGAAGTTTGTATCGTAAAAACGCCAGCACAAACTGCTGCGTGTTCGGTTTTCAGGGAGAGGGTGAAAATCCCGGCACCTGATCACTGTTGTTACTCTTCAGTGCTCAGATAAGGGGTTGTACCTTCTCCACGAGGGAAGAAATGGGTCCAGCAGTAAATAAAAGTGCCGGGCATTAACTTGTCCTAGTGCAGTTTGATGATTTAAATGCACTAAAATCTGGAGAGTTCCAGCTGGCTGGTGCTCTACAAGGTGAGAATGAAGGTGTAGGTCCAATTCTTAGAGCAGGAATAAAATGGGACCAACTTGTTCATTTAACCAATGACTGCTTATAAAACAGGCCTTGTAAATAAAAATAGAGGATGAAAGACTCCAGAAGTGAAAGACTTCGATATTTCACTGCAATTATTTAAAGCTCAGATTTTGTCAGGGTACTTCTGACTTCCTATTGCTCAATTTGCATTTCAGTTTTAAGTCACAGGATTGCTTGATGAGGATATTGGGTGCCTGTCCATGTGAGAGTTGTTAACAAGTTGAACTAGTTTAACTTGAAGTTAGAAGTGAAATTAGGGCGCCTCATCTGTTGGTAGATATTAAATAATGGTCAGTGCAAAGTTGCATGTAAAGGAGTTGAGACATCTCTGGATAAACACGTTTCCTAGGGGCCTTGAACTGAAAGTTTACCACACCATTTCAGACTTGTTTTATTTCTTTATCATTTAATTCATGTTTGAATTAACCTAAAATAAGTCTTTTCTTCTTTCAAATACCAGTTAAAGAGAAACTGACTGCTGATCCAGACAGTGAAATAGCAACAACCAGCTTAAGAGTGTCTCTTCTTTGTCCAGTAAGTTGGTTTTTTATTCCCTCCAAAGCGATTCTGATCGAAGTGTGGCTGTTGTGGCATGTGTGTGGGAGATGTTACCTTGTGTTTACCTGGTTTAACTTTTTGGGGATAGAGAGCAGCTGGAATTCTCTCTCACTGTGCTTAAAAGCCTGTGAAATACCCCTGGGAAAAGGAGCGTTCCATTAGCTTGAAAATGTTACTCAAAATATATGTAAGCACACATTTAAATCTGTCACTGGATCATCTGAGTGTGCAGGTTGGGCTTGGATTGATAAAACCTCTCTCTGGGGAAAGGGGGTGAACGTGACTGTTCAGAGAGCCGAAGGACTGAGCGCCTTGAATCTGAAATTGCTGATGTGCAAATGTACATTGGGACTATTTAATAATACGAATTTAAAAACAAAGCAGTGTCCTGGAGGTTGTTCAGACAAAATGTTTTGAACCAATTTGAGGTGAGAGAAAAGAATTCCAGTGAATATGGAAGTGGCAGAGATGTATCTTGTCCTAATAATTGTTTTTTAACCAAGTAGGTGCACTATTTTGTACCTGGATTTACGTTATCAGTGATAAATTCACAACTTTAACATGATGTGCCCTTCTTTTAATCTCTGGGACTTGTTTCAGGTGCAGGGCACCTTCAGAATCCTTGACTCTCTGTATTGATTGACAGGGTCCCTTTCTTGCAGCACAGCCATTGAAATTCTTGTTAAGATTAAGGATACATCTGTTTCCTGCTTTGCCTCAGTCTGCTCAGGCTTGACACGAAATTCTCAGGTTTAAAATCTAAGCAAGAAAACTTGACTTTATTCTTGCAAAATTGAGCCTTGTTTTTCAAGTTATTTAGGATGTTCTTAAACTCTAAAAAACCAGACTTTTGGAGGTGTAATTGCTTCATAAAAAGCACAGTTAACAGTGTGGTTACTTTATATATGTATATATTATGTTCTTGTAAATCTTTACATGTGGTATTATCATGATGTTCAGTTTTATTCCTTTCTCCATATCAACACTGATTCTAGCTAAGGAAGATAAGGAATTCACAAGGAAGATAAAATTAATCTGTGAGAAAGACACGGGGATTGCATTTACCAGATAAAATCCTGATCTGTCGAGTTAAAACGTCAGAATTGATAATCTCAGGAACCTGTGAGTTCCATGTCGTATTTTGGAACGCTGAAGTATTGATTAATTATTTTAAATCAATCTTCATGCATCTGGTGGGATTACAGATTTTTATTCAGTTTATTTGATTTGTCGTGGTGTTGCTTTATAGATCATTCCACGGGAATTTTCTGCTTGTCCTGAGTGCCTCCATCACTGATAAAATTCTTCTGCAGTGCTTTTGGGTTCCCTTTCTCCCCCTCTTTTTCCACCTTCAGTGCTGCCTGATTTCCCTGTAGCTCTTGGAATAATCCATCCCAGGCTCTTTGGGGCAGAGACTGCACCTTCCAGCAGAGAGGTTTTACCTTGGTTCTCCTCAGGTGTGAACGGAATTTCATTTACAGCCCTGTATTTTCACTTGCTAATTTGCAAGCCTTTGGCTTAGGGAGAATTTCTTTGTGATTTGTGGTTGTTTTCTAATGTTTAAATACTCCAAGGGTGCACCCTGAAGACACTGATTTGGTCTCCAGCAGCAGAATGGAAAATTAAAGAATTTAGCATCACTCTGGGAATGGGAGGGTGCTACTCTCCCCTCTGCTGGCTGTGATTCTCCATGGGAATATCCAGAAAAATAAATTAGCCTGGTGGGTTTAGTCTTTTTAGTTTTAATTTTGCCCTCCAAGCTGCTCAGAGCTTCCTTGGAATTTGGCATCCATGCAGGATCCAGCAGGCAGAGGGGCTGCTCTGAGCCTGGAGTTCAGGAGCACACTTGAATTCATGTTCTTTTTTTCCCCTGGAAATACAAATAAATAAATCCCCAGGCTCTGCAGCCAGGGATATTTAACTGAATATTTAACCCAAATATTTAACTGAAGAAAAATTCCAGATTCAGGAGTTTACTGGAGGTTTTGCAGCTTTGTTTACAAATCCTGAACTCCTGCTTTTTAGCAGGGAAAGATAGAAATGTTTTGTGTGCTTGTAAAAGAAATTAATGCAGTGGTTCTTTGGCTGCCAACAGGCAGGAATCAAACAGTCGCAGTGTTGGGAAATGCAGCTTTTCCAAAGTTGGGATGCACCCTTGCTTTTTCCTGTCAGTTCTGACACAGCTTGGCCATTGTGGCAGTGCTGATCCAGGAGGTTCAGTGCCAAAAATGGGAAAAGAGCATCGACCTGTTAACTTTGAGTGTGGTTAAATCCCATCTCAGGATCATCACAGGTAGAGAGTTTATACCAAAACCTTGGGAAAATCTTCCTGGTTTTTAAATCTGCTTTTTTCCCTCAGGACATGGGGTTTTATGTCCTTCCTGCAGCACCTGTCTTCGACCTTCTTATTTTTCATTTGAAGGAGCCACACTTTCCCTCTGATGCTCCCTGAGCTGGGGGACTGTGCCCAAAAGACAAATGAGCCATTGCCCCACCATCTGGGAGATGAGAGTTCCTGGCAGACTCAGATCAGGGGGCCTGGCTGCGCTGGGAGTTGATTTTGGGATAGGAATAATGTGCTTGGTCATGGATTTGGGGGAGGGGGTGCCAAACACATGGCACACAGAGCATCTCCTGCCGTGGGCTGCGGCTCTGCCACCAGGCTGGGACTCCCCAGGGAATTCTCTGCCCCCTCCCATCTGCTGGGACTGGGACTTGGTGACAGCGACTGAGAGCCAGAGGGAAGGAGAAGCAGCGAGACCACGCTGGATTTGCTGGGAGTGGGGCGGAGGGATTTCTGTTCACAGAGAATAAAAAAAAAAATCATCATCATCATCATGGAGGAAGTGGTGGCCTGTGAGTAGAGCCTTTGTTCTTGATACTGTTTTTGGTTTGGGGATATTGTGGTGCCATCCTGTGGCATCCTTCTTGTACTGCTCAGGATCAGCCTGGCCACGGGGCTGGTCTGAGCCACGCTCCCAGCCTGCTCCACTCCCAGCCACCTCTGGAGTCGGCTGAGGCTGCTCACATGGAGGCCCTGTGTATATTTTAGTCAAATATCAAAGTTCAAACTACTCGGCGTAAACAGTTCTCCATAAATGATTGTTTTGCTGGGTTTTCACGTGGTGAAAGTCTTGTTTAGGCATTGCTGCTTCTCACCTTTAGTGTGGTTGGTCCAAGCCCCTCCGAACTGCAGCATTAAGCACTTGGCACAAATCAGCTGCTGGGGTTTCGTGAGGAGATGTTTATTTCAGATTAAGATGAAATTCCTTTCACTGTCTGCTTTCCATCCAGTATAATGATATTTTCATGATAATGAAGCATAATTCTATTTTTGGTCTCTGCAGGACGCTGGTGTTTACAGGTGCTCAGTGGGCCCTGTATTTTGTTATGGCAATATGGCAGGATGTATTCTTCAGTTTTCCTTAATCAAATATCCTTCAAAATGTGTTTTTTAGTCACTTTCATGCCATTTCAAACATACCGGAAGGAGGGGAGTGTGTATGTGACATAGTTCAATCAAAACTCAGATTTCTGAGAGTTCTTTCTGGATAAAACTCAACCTGACTCTTGTCTCTTTTCAAGCAGAAACGCCCTGTTGCTTAATTTACCACCAAGGTAATAAAATCCTGGTTTTTTTCTCTTCCAGCTTGGCAAAATGCGCCTCACCATCCCCTGCAGGGCCCTGACTTGTTCCCACCTCCAGTGTTTTGATGCCACTCTCTACATCCAAATGAATGAGAAGAAGCCAACCTGGGTTTGTCCCGTGTGTGACAAGAAGGCTCCCTACGAGCATCTCATTATTGATGGGTGAGTAAAGCTGAAATCAGAATCCAGAGTCTTCTTCCTGGCTGAAATCAAGGTGATTTCCCTCCTTTTTTAACTCCCCATATTTAATTTCCGTGCTGCCGGTCAAGAATTCCTGACCAGCTCCTTCTCATTCAACCTTCCGCAAGAATTGTGCTCCTCAAACTGTTCAAGTTGATAGTAATGAAATCTTTTCCTTCCCATCATCAGTAAATTCCTGAGCTATCCTGCTGAAAAGGCTTTTTTCCCCCCTCTGTGTTCCATAGTGCTGAATTCCTAGGTGAAAATAGCACATGTTGTATTTTCTTTTAATGGAGCAACTGTACAAATCTGGCAGAGTTGGTAACAGACAGCCACGTTAGAGCAAATAAATCCTGCCACCCCTCCGAGTGCCTGTACAATTCCGTGTACAATTTCACACTTGGGGAGTTGCTATCTATAGAAAGTGACACAGAGATTGATTCCCTGGTACTGCCTACTTGCAAAACACTAAAAAAAAAAAAAAATCTCGTGTTGGGCTGTGCCAAGCATGTGTTTCTGGGTTTGCATTTTAATTTCTTAAGAGAGGAATCTTTTTTTTCAAAGGATGATAAAGGGAGAGAACAAGTAGAGGCTTCTGAGGATACTCTCAATATAAATAAAACTCCAAAATGGATGAAACAAACAAATAAAACCCCCAAAAGTAAAGCTGAAGACCCTGAAAAAAACGCCCAGAATTTCAGAAAACTACCTCATCAACGATGAGTCTTCTTTAGGGAGTGCGTGTTTTATTTTGCCAGTGAAGCATAAGGTCACTCAGATCCCTTTAGAGCCTTGCAAAAGGCTCCTGAAGAGACACTCAGGCTGTTTTGGACTCCTGGACACCCAGATTTAGAGGTCCTCTGCCTTGGATCGAAGAGCTGGGGGGCTCCTTGCCAAGGTTTCTGCCTAAAATAGTAGAGACAAAAAGTGGGAATAATGCAAACACCACATTTTCCTTATTTCTCCTGGTGTTGCCAGGTGCAGATGTGTTGGGAGATGAGCTGATCTAATTAGAGCATCCCAGAGAGGTTATTTCTGGAAAATGCTCCAATCTGGGAAAGAGGGAACTGTCTCTAATTAAAGCCAAGCTCTTTTCTGCAGAACCACATGAATGGCCCTGGTCACAAGCTGGAATTCCCACTGGGAGTGATGCGGTGCCAGGATCCTAAAGTTTCAGGAGGTGCCTGTGGGAGAAGAGGCTGCAAGTTGAGATTCCCACGCTCAGCATTTGTTAGGAAGTGTCAGGAAATACAAGGCCTTAAACCCTCAGCTGTAGGGACTCCTTTAAGAGGGGTTTCCTCAGTTAAATTTTGTCAAAAGGGCAAGGAGGAGATTTTTTTTAAACTCTAGTTCACATAGTTCCTTTGTTTTGGGAAATAGAGAGCTCTGTGTCATGAGCCCTGCAGGATTCCACTCTCAGGGCTTTTAAATAAATGTGCAGATTCTTATTTTGGGTAATACCTGAATTTTTGCAATGGTTCCTTTTTATCAAGGAGGCAGCTGAGAGAAGAGCAGAACAAAGAAAGCTTTTGGTTTTACGCTAAGTCAGACTTTTCACTGACTAATAAAGGAAAAAATCTTCTTTAGGACTGATACTAAGTATTTTTGATGGACAGGTTGTTCATGGAAATCCTGAAGTTCTGTACAGATTGTGATGAAATCCAGTTTAAGGAGGATGGGTCCTGGGCTCCCATGAGATCGAAGAAGGAAGTGCAGGAGGTGACTGCATCTTACAACGGAGTTGATGGTGAGCTGTGGTTGGGAGGTGTGAAGGACACGCTGGGACCCCCTAAGGATTGATGTTCCTTAACCTCTGAAATCGCTCGTTTTTAAATGTGTATTTATAGCTTTACTCATTTATAAATGAGATCAGTTAATTGAGTAACACCTCCTTGGGGCTGATGGTAAAGTTTAAAGTTACCAGCACTGTGTAATTTATTTATCTTTAAATTGACTTAGAGCTTTTTAACGAGCTGTGATCTGCTGATTGTAGCTTCTTGCGTTGGCTTTGTGCAGGGTGCATCAGCTCTTCCTTGGAGCACCAGGTGTCCTCTCACCAACAGTCCAATAAAAACAAGAAGGTGGAAGTGATCGATTTGACCATCGACAGCTCGTCAGATGAGGAGGAGGAGGAACCCTCTGCCAAGAGGAGCTGTCCCTCCATATCTCCAGCATCACCAATAAATAACAAGGGGTGAGAACAAAGCAAACCATGCAGGGAGAAGCCAGAAATTTGAAAAGAAATCGTCTCTGGAAAGTTCTGTGCTTGGGTTATATCCTCATTTAGTAGCTCGTGGATTTGCTCTCGGGTCACAAGGCTTAGGGTTGGAATCACAGTTTAAGTGTGGAACACGATAAAATATTTTAGTTGTGTTTGTGGAATGGTGCAAAGGGTTGTGGCTAAAAGTGTGGGTTTTGCAAATCTGGGAATGTTCTTCTTGCACAGAGGAGCAGCACACGGGGAGAGAGCAGGGAGGAATGGGGGTGTGGGGTTTGGAGCAGCACAGGGATAGGGAGTGCCAGGAACACCTGGGCACACCTGAGCAGCCAGGCTGGAAATAGCTCCTTGTGTGTGTGAATATTCAGGGATGGAACCCCAGGGATCCCGTGACAAAGTGGTTCCTGCTCCATCATGGGAATGACTCGGTGATCGCTAGAACCCCTCAAGGCCTTTTTTGCCGTCTCCAGTTGGAATTACCTTGCAGGGTAATCGGTGCTGTGGGGTTGCACAGATTCCTGTGGGGTTTGGGGTTCAGTATTCCTTCAGGATTGTCTTGTCCTGCCTTGGGAATATCTGTAACATCTTTATCGAGATCCCAGCACGCTTTACACTGGGAGACTGAACTGTTTGAGACTGAACTTTCCTTTCCTAAATTCCAGCTGCCTTGGACTTAAGTAATTTTCCTGGTAAGGTATTGTGAGAAGAAAGCTTGGGGAGCGTGCTGTGCTCATGTGAAGCTTTGAAATTGCTGCACATCTTTCAAGAAGCTCAGAATGCGTTTTGAATTTAGGTTAAATGTGAAAATAAGCATCCCCTGACAGGACAGTAATAAACCAGGAGTGTACTTTATGCTTCTAACAAGCCTTTTTTCCTTCCAGCATTTTAAATTTACCCCACCAAGCTTCTCCTGTGTCAAGAACCCCAAGCCTTCCTGCTGTGGACACCAGCTACATCAACACATCACTTATCCAAGACTACAGGCATCCATTCCATATGACACCCATGCCTTACGACTTGCAAGGTGAGTTCTGTCTGCACCTGTACAGCTTGGAGACCTCTCCAAGCATTAATAATAATCATAAAATGTAAAAAAATTAGATTAATATCTCTATTAGTGAAGGGAATTTGAAGTTTCATCAGCGTTAGATTGGTTTTATTTCAAAAGAAATAGTGAAAAAAGGGAGAGGTGGTTTTTTGGTTGTTGTTTTGAGAAGCTTTATTGTGTTTTTTGTCTCTTCACAGGTTTAGATTTCTTCCCTTTCCTGTCAGGAGACAATCAGGTGAGTCAGGGAGAAGCGAGTCCTGTGGCAAACAGGCTTTTCCAAGCGGGAGGTGCTGTGTGGGAAGCGGCAGCTGTGGGGTGGAGGTGTGAGAACGGCGAGGCTGCGGCTTTGTTTTGTACACACAGGAGCACGGTCTGAGCACAGGGGTGGGATGAGGCACAGCAAAAATAAACATCTGGGGAGCCAGGGGCTGGGAATGATCCTCAGCCATGGCTGAAGGTCCAGTTTGATCCCTTTTCCTCCAAAAAAAAGGGATCTGGGATGTCTCACCTGCCCTTTCTGCACCCCCAAGTGAGAAAATTGCACTAAAAGTTGAGGGATACTTTTAGATCTTAATGAAGAGCAGAGCCTGCTGTGGAATTTGGATTCAGGAAATCCAGCTTGATGTCCAAGATGCTGAGGATTATGCTGAACCAAGGAGTACTGCACTGGTTGTGCCAGTGGATAAATGTCAGGGAACGAGGCTGGACAGCCAGATGTTCCATCATAATGGGATGAAACACGGAGAGCAAAGTTCCCCCTCAGGGAGGTTGGTTTAAATGGGATTTTTGACAGCTTCAGCTCCTGCCCTTCAGGGGTGCAGCAGAGAGGATAACCTGAGACAGCCCTTGCTCCATCCCGTGGGACCAAGCTGTCCCTAAATGCATTTTCCCAGAATTCTGCCTTGCTCCCAGTTTCGCCAGCTGTGGCTAACCCTAACTTCTGGGAGCTGGCAAAATGAATTTGGGGGAATTTTGCCCCCAAGTTTTTTGACGAGCTAAACAAGAAAAAAAAACCCAGAAGGGCTGCTGCTTGCCCTTTCTCCTGGTTTGGGTTCTCTGATCCCATTCCCTCCCTGCTGTTTGCTCTCACGCAACCCCAGCATTCCCAATTCCTTTCGGCTTCAGAAATGTGGGGTTGCAGACCTAAAAATTCATTTCATCCTTCCACTGGCCGAGCTGCCGTGAAACCCAGGAGCTGCCAGAACTTCAGCTTGACAAAAACCCCTCCATTTTATGCTGCTCTGAATGCCAGGTCTGCTGCAATCCCTGAACTCTAACCGTTGTTTCTCCCCCCAGCATTACAACACCTCCCTCCTCGCCGCCGCAGCCGCGGCCGTTTCCGCGTCCGATGATCAGGAACTTTTACACTCCCGTTTTTTTCCCTACACTTCATCCCAGATGTTTCTGGATCAGCTCAATGCAGGAGGAAGCAGCTCCCTGCCAGCCACGAATGGCAGCAACAGTGGCAGTAACAGCAGTCTCGTTTCCTCCAACAGCCTGCGGGAGAATCACGGGCACCCCGTTGCGAGTAGGAGCAGCACGGACACGGCCTCAATCTTTGGTATCATACCAGACATTATCTCATTGGACTGATGGATTTTCTTTTTTTCTGGGGGTGGGGAATGGGGGGACAGAGGAAATCTTCGTGCTTGGTTTTCCTTTCTGTTCGAAGAAAACATTAAGATAAGGTGTTTTTTTTTTCCTTTTTTAAAAAGGGGGGAAAAAAAATTTACGTGTACAGAGAACAAAAAAAAGTCTATTTTCAGTTTTACTTTTGTATATAAACCTAAGATGGCCTCAGTGGTAAAAATAAGAAAAAAAAAAGACAAAAGAGAAAAAAAAATTTAACAAAAACAAGGAGCTTCAGTTCATTTTTCTGGATGCTGAAGATTTTACACCTGTGCATTTGTCATGTGAGTTTCTTTTCCTTTTTTTTTTTCCCCCCTATAGTTTGGACACAAATGGCATTATTTTCTTCACAGTTAAAGAAACAGGAAAGGAGCTGAACTTCTAAAGTTCAAGCTTGGGGGAGAGGGTTTTTTCTCCTCTTGGAGACATTTCCCTTTGCTGGTGGAATCTAATTCACTCATCCCATATTTAGTGCAGATTTTCTTAGGCTGAAAGCAGAGCAGACCCTGCTCTGTTTGCTGGCCAAAGCCTTTCAGGAGTGGGTTTGGTTTTTTTGGGATTTTTTTGTCATTTCTGGTTCCGTGTGCCCTTCTATCCAGGCAAATTCTCCCTTTTAATTCGGTCAGGAATGTTGCAAACTCACCCGAGACAGGACTCCAGGGAATGACACGAAGCTGAGTGGGAGGTTCGGGTTGGATATCAGGGAAAATTCTTTCTCCAGAGGGTGCTGGGGCACTGACCAGGCTCCTCAGGGAATGCTGACATTCCCAAGGCTGCCAGAGCTCCAGGAATGTTTGGGCAACGCTCCCAGGCGCAGGGTGGGATTTTGAGATGCCCTGTGCCAGGATCCTCGTGAGTCCCTCCCAACTCAGAATATTCCACTGCTCCGCATTCAGTTATTCCTGAGGGCCTGACTCCATCCAATCCCAGGCTGAGGAATGACTTGTGGGACGAAGAGGGAGCATTTTTGTGGAGTGGAGCCCCACATCAAAGCATCACTTGGGCCGGAGGGGTTTGTTTCTAAGAACTTCAGTCCTGTTCAGATAACTTCAGATCTTATCAGCAAAACCCTGAGCATGTGTCAGTGTTACCTCGTGGAGCTGCTTCTGCTTTGGCTTAGCCGTGCCTAGAAACGGCCTTGGCAGCCCAGGCCTGGCTTGTCTGGCTGGAAAATCCCAGTTTTAGTGCAGTAGATCCAATGGCTGCTTCCAGGTGAACTTGTCACCCGCCTCCAAGAAGCAAATAGAAACTCCAGCACGCCCTTGCATGGTCCGTGCCGCCGGTGACGCTCCTGGTGCCCTGTGCTGAGTTCAGTCGTCCTTGAATATTCCGTTTTCAGTGTGAGTCCGCGCCCCAAACCCACCACTAAAACCCCCACATCCCCGAGTGGTGCTCCCAATCCAGCTCTCTTAGGGGTAGTGGCTTTCAAAATTCACTTTCCTTGGAATTCTTTGGATCTTTGGATTTCCTGGATTTTTTCAGTATGTTGGAGCCATTTTTACTTCCTGGTTTCTTTTCTCATTTTTTTTTCTTTAAGTTGTGCATGACATAGGAAAATTTTTTTTGGGGGAGGTCATTTGGGCTGATCGTTCTTCTTAAGGAGTGGAATGTGTAAATAGCTGGAATGCATTTTTTTTCAGGAGATTCTTTAAAGTCAGAGAAAGGGGGAGGGAAGGAAGTGGTTCTCTTGTGTCCCAAAGTCCACGTCAGAGTAAATACTTCCTCTGGTGTGAAAAATATTTTTATAACTGGTTGAAAGTGCAGGTAACGAGTTTATCAGGAAAGAGAGTTAAGGAATACTAAAATTAGCAGATTCTTGTCTGAATTTTTTCATGTCCAAAAACCTGTTGATTGCAAATAGTCGCTTCAAGCATTGACAAGGGCCACCTTTTGCCTATGAAGTCGTCTCAAAACAAAACAAAAAAAAATTATGCGTTTATTTAAAAAAAAAAGGAAAAAAAAAACAGGAAAAAAGAAAAAAAAAAATCTTTAATCCAAGTAGCATTAGGTATTGCTGTCTGATCAGTCGTATGGTTATTTGAAAGGTTCACATTATGTGGCATCAAAATCGTTTTTAGTGTTTTTACAGCATCCCTCTGCCACTAAATAGTTGACTTGAATTTTGGAAAACGGAACTGTTTGTGTTTATATGTATATGTGTGTGTAT
>VYZQ01024115.1:11582-23122 GCA_013400655.1 Mystacornis crossleyi
CATTATTTTCCCCAGCTCAGAGCGTGTATAAAATAATTAGTGGTTTACAGTTCTTGATTAATTGGGTCCAACTTTCAGTTAGCATCAGACTTCTTGTTATAGAAGATGTAATGGAGCTGTGGTAGCTATGAGAAATAATGAGAAGAGGAAATTAATGTAAAATAAAAATGTCAGAGCAATGGATCAAGTGTGTTGAGAGTAAAAAGGGGAAAAAGAGGAAAAATTGTTCATCATAGTGTGTGTTGCCACATGACACTTGAGCCCTAGAATAATCTCTTGTTTTTATTCACCGTTCTGTATATAGTATTTACANTATATACTATTTACATTTTCAAGCAGAAGTTTGAGTGAGATCCCAAGCAAAATATATGCAAATGCTGGTGTAAATACAGTGTTACTGGTGTTACCTTCTGAGGCACTAAAGTTAACTTCAGTTAGAGCTACACAGGTGGGGAATTTCTAAAATAGATATAGACACAACAATTAGTGCTCATAAGTCCTTTTGACCCTGTGCATTTCTAGTGCTTTTTTCCTTCAGCCTTGCTTTTCATACAGCAACCTTCACTGACTATTTTGGTTGCATCAAATTCCATACGGGAACCTCTGGGTATCCAAGAAAAGTATTTTCAACCTCCTGAGAAGTCTGGCTGCGTACCAATTCACTGCTCTGCTCAGGATCCCCTGATGTCTTCTTCCTACCCGTATCATTTCTGACTCTTTTTGTCATCGCTTTTTGTCATCAGGAAGCATCCCCAAACGGAGTAATCTTCCCTAATCATGTGATCATCAAGTTGCACCTTTTTTGTATGAACTTCCTTTTTCTTCTCCTCTTTCTTAAACATGCTTCATAAATATATCTAATGGTTTATGTTTAATAAAAGGATCAGCTTGAAGTATGTTTTTTTTTTTGCTACTACTGTGAATTTCATTATTTTTATATTCATAAGTGGGTTTGAGGGAAAGACTTTGTGTATGTGGGTTCTCAGATTTAAATCAAAACGTCAAATGTTACAAAAATTTTGCAAAGCAGATTACTAATGAAAAAAAAAATTTGTAGGCCTCAGAAATCTCAGCAAGCGATGGAAGCACCAAAGTTACAGGAATTCTTATGGTTATGGTATGCTCAGTTGTCATCTGAAACTTGAATGGGTGGATAGAACCTTTTTTTCTACTTATCCCTTTGTGGGATTGGGCTTCCAGAGAGCACAGACATCGTAGCAAAGTTAAATGATTCGTTTTCACTCTATGCACACATTCTTTTGGGGATGATTAATTAGAAGCATTTAACTATCTAAGAAATTAGCCACAGGCAAGATGTCTATTCTGAAGTGTCAGATAGCAGCGTAATACTTTTTGAATCTGGAAATTTTGGAAGATATATATTTGAATGAACTTTTTTATACAAGTTGTTAGAACTGTCATAGGTGTCCTCAGCTCATCTGACACGATAGTGGAGCAAAGGATTTAAATAAACATCTGTGCTTTACTGTAGATGATTAAGGTCTGGCTGGATTCTGCACAACGTAAAATAATCTTAAAGTAACTCCAAATGCATTAATTAACAATATTTTCAAAAGGACTTATACATTAGGTGAGAATACAATCTTTCAGAAATGCTTTGACCTTGCTGCATAGCCCCAGAGCAAGCCTGATGAGATAAAAAGAGTAGAATCTCACACTGATCAGTCAGGTAACTATTTTCTTATTCTAGAATTATTTTTTACTTTTAAATGAGGTACTCCTAGCATAGCAAGTGCCAAGTTTAGATAATGCACTGGTAGAATTTCTGTGATGTGCACTGCAAGGGAAACGTAGTGTTCCAAACTTGCAATATGTTTTTTGAATATTTTTCAATAATACATATATAACTAAAGTGCTTTCAAAAAACAGGGTTTTTTTTGTTTATTATACTGAAAGCCTTATACTGACAATAATATTCAGTAAATATTTCTAATTGCTGTTAATCAAATGCCATACAGTATTGTAGCTTAAATATGCTGTATTAATAATCTTCTTCTGAGTCATAGTAAAAAGGTACCATATGGTACCAAAAAAGAAATTGAAATTCAGTACCAGATGAAAGTTTATTTCATATTTTTCTCTTTGCAAAGGCCATTTCTAAATTTAATGACCTATATGTATGTGTTGGTAATGGAATGTCAAATATTTTGTGGAATAAACTACAGCCAAAAATATGTGCTCCAAGGTGATTTTTACCCCTAGATATTTTTGTTGAGTAAATGAGTAGGAATAAATTCGAGTAAAGTGAAATGGGGGAAAAAAAAAAAAATTTCATGAGAAATATTCATTTCAATGAACCTGGTCAAATGACACAAGCTTTCAATCAACCGCAGTAATTTTAAGATGAGATGGAGAAACATGGAGAAAAACAACATGTGAAGATTAGAAACAATAAATTAGAAAAACACAAAATATTTTGTTCTCAAAACCAGCCAAATATTTTTAAAGAAATCTGTACTTGGTTTATTCCTTTTATTTTAACGAACATATGACAAATATGTTTTTATCCTGTTTTCAGGTTCTCTGAGAACCAGGATTGGCAGGGTACTGGAAAGGGTATGCCCCTGCTGCTTGCACTTCCTCCAGTCTGGCTTTTCATGCCCTGAAGCACAGTAATTTAGATACCTGCCTTCCACTGTCACTGCTGCAATGCCTCTAATCCCAACCATGGTTTAAAGTGCTTTAGTATATTTCTTGGTGTTATTACAAATTTCTGGAGATGAAAGCCTACTAGAAGTTTGTAAGTAAAGGAAAAGGTGCCTGATTTTCCTGCAATTTGACTCTTTCCAACAAGAGAACATTTTAAATTAGAAACCTCAAAAAAATTATTATGTGCCACTTTAGGACATGCAAAAGATACCAAACAATGCCTGTTTCATGACCCTGCATAGCCCCGGCACTGAGATCCAGGAAATAGCATGCTGCTGCATTGGATATTGTGGTTTGGTCCTCTTTGGTGTCTCTACTTTAACATTTTAATTTCTTACTGCTTTTACCAAAATGACATCAGGACTTCTTCACCCAAACCAGCATNACCTGGTGTAAACTCTATTGTCCAATATGTTTTCTGCTGGAAGGAACCACCTAATAACTGTTAATTACCTGGAGTACTGTATTTTCACTTTTAATCTCAATTTCTACCTAATTTAGAAATTAACTTTAAGGTACCACTGCACTGTAACTTCCCTTCTGCTGAAAAGGAAGCAACAAGAGATGTTCTCAAATTAATATTATTTAGTTAAAAAAATCTGAATATGCAGTTATTTTTAAGGAAAAATGTGGAATGGAGAAAGCATCTGTAGATTTTTTTTCTTTATGATTACACATGGTCCTGTTAGATACATTTGCACCTAAGTAACAAAATTAATAAGTTATTCAATGCCATATACCTATTGTAGTCCTTTACTGCCCAAAGCACGCAGTTGCAAAGCATTCAAGTGCACGAATGTATGCTTATATCTACCTGTAAAAAATGTTTGGTGTAAAATGTTTTGCATTTATATTAATTTGGGGGACATAATCTCATGATATTATCTGGGATGTGTTATTAAGTGACTATATTTGGTTAAGAAATATCATGTGGGCTGGAATATGATTAGCAGCTCTAATGGCATTTTATATATCAAATGCATTAACACTCAGGTGAAAAAAGTAGATCTCCCACACAAAGCATGCTATGTTAACTGTAACTAAATGGGGCGGGGGGGAAAGTTGCTTTAAAATAATAATAATCTAAGCTATTAAATGCATCAAGAAGAAAATTACTCCACTTGCTGTGTCTTACTGCATGAAAATGCCTTGCATGAAATGTTTCAGAATAATGAAAGCTAATAAAATGAGTATAATCACATATGTAACTTCATTGAAATTTATGGTAAATACAGTATATTTGTTCTTAAATATTTTAAATGGACTATTATAATAAATGTGGTGTTAAAAGCTTGGGTTCTTGTGTTTTGTTTTGGGTTTTTTTTATAATACTGATAAGAAGGTGCTCCAGAGCTGAAAAAGAAGGATAATTTCTTTTTTGTTTAAAGAGGGATGGTGAGACTTCTTCAGAGAAGGCTGCTTATTATTAGTTGTTTTCATTTATACATTCTGTGCAGGCCTTCAAAATTTTACTAGAAATTGGCCATGTGGAAACTTGAGGAATAAGACAGGGAAAAGGGAGGCCTGAAAGAAAGGAAGAGAAAATAGATGCAAAAGAATAGATTTAGCTCTAATGTTGCCACTAGCCTACTGCCAAATAAAGCAGCAGCCTTCAGGACGCAGAAGGTGTGTGCTGAAGTGAAAAAGCACAACTTACACAGAACCTTTGTCCATTTTTCCTTCCTACACTGTTGATAGGTGTTAGTGTTGCATATGATTCAGGAAGGTGAAAGCTCTTTGGCTGGAAGACCAATATGTAGTTATACCCCAGAGGAGATGTACTTTGGAAAATATGAAAGGGAGCACAGCGTTAAGCCTACGACTTGGCTGGACCTTTGTGTGCTGGGGTCTGAGAATGCCATGAAAGAGCCCATAGTCTCTGGCACTGCTTCAGGATCCACACCCTGGGCTTTGCAAAAAACCCTTGAAAGGGAGTATATATTTCAGGAAGACCTTTGCCCAGCTCTCATTATCTGCCTGCCCCACAGACAGCAGCAAGCATGAAAATACTGCTAAAGAGAAGTTCCTGTCACCCTGTTTACAATTGTTTGCTTAAAAACCAATTAGTTTATAAGAAAAATTTCTAGAAAAATGTCAAGACCATGTATTAAAATAGACCAGTAATAAACCTGTAATATTTAGGGTGGGGAAGGATAGGGCAGTGAGTGAGAAGACCTGCAGAGTAGTTATGGTGAGGAAGTATTTTTAAAAATCTGTGAAAGTACAAACAAAATCTATCTGTGAGGAATTAGTTCCGTTTTAAATATGCAAATAATTTATTTGTGAAAGAACCAATATTGTTCTCATTACTTAGAAGGAAACTTGAAGAGGTGCCCCCCGTGGGGGGGATGGGCATGAGTGGATGCGTGGGGCACGGGGTTTCTCTGTCCCTGTTCCCTCGTCAGGTGTACCCCAAATACTGTCCCCCATTGGTCAGTTTGAATGTAGCCCGCGGGAATCCTGTACTTAAGGGAGTGTTCACGGGACCCCGGGGGGGGTTGTTCCAGACCTGTTCTAGGGGGCAAGTCGCTGTCGGAGTCCCTGCTGGGCTCCGGCCATGTGCGGCCAGGGGGAATAAAATCTGGAAACATCTATCAAATATCGTCTCCTTGATTCTTCCACGGGCCAAGGCTATCTCCCAGGGAAATGTTGCAGCCACCCCACTGCAACAGAAACTGCCACATTAATTTACTTCACAGTAGAAAAAACACTGGGAGAGTAAAATAAGCTTTGCTCTGTGATGGATTTAAATAGGTATATGTTCATGTTTCATTGGAGGATGCATACATTTTGTTATTCTCCTTCTCTCATGTTCCCCCAAATTTTTCAAAGAGAGTTCCATTAAGGTTAATCTGGTACATAAAAATGTAGCTGGTGTGGCGGAAAAAGTTATATAGTCAACCTGATGTTTGGGCGGAATTAAGTACAATGAAGATTTCAATGATTTCAAATCAATGATTAGGCAGCAATTTTTCATTTTACCTCCTAAAGATGGAGGGAGCTTCTCATCAATAAACTCTTTTTATACTGAGGTAGACCATGCGTCTAAAATAGTAAACAGTATGTCAAATCTGCAGCTTGATTTACAGGAGGCTTTTTGAGGCTGAGTTCTCTAAATACTGCCTTTTTCAGATGATGACATACTATAGCAGAACAACTAAAACAAGCTTGAATTAGACATCTGGGAGACTTTTTGGTAGTACTACAATGGTGAGAGGTCTTCTTTATTTGCAAAACAACGCATCAGAATGAAAAGGATATAAGTGCAACAGTAGCCACGCCATCAACTGTCAGGATGAGTAAAGGAAGCCTTAGCAGCTGTTTGAACAGAGACGTGCCAGTCTCAGAGGGAGACTGAACGGTAAGTAATTAACTGGCTGCTTTCTAAAATCCGTAAAGTAAAACTGGAATAATCAAGTTAATTTCCTGCATAAATATGGACAACAGGCCTGCCTGTTATTACTGTTTGGAATCCTAAATACTTCGCCAAACATGAAGGACTTGACCACCTCATTCACTTAAAAGCCATGGTTTATCACACAAGAAAGGACTTTAAGGAATACTATTTTTGTTGTTTGGTGGTGAGTTTGGTTTTCCTTTATCAAAAAATGTATGCCATTGTATTAAAAAAAAAAGCGCAGTCCAGGAGTCAAAGTCTGAGTTCCAGCTGGTTGCTATTCCAACACAGAGATCATGTTAGGAATCTCACATATCAGATTTCAGACTACAACCTCCATTTTAAACAATAGGAAGTCTGAACTGTTTTTGAAGCCTAAACTGATCTCCTAGTAACCACTAATCTTGGTTTGTGCAAATTTTGAAAAGCGAGTGATGGGACCCATATAGTCAATTGCAATGGCTTTGTTTTCTTGAGGTTTGTTTTTTGCTTTTGGGTTTTTTTAATCTATTCCTTTGGACTCAAATTCTTGTACAGTATGCTACTTACATGTATTCTATAGCTGATTATTCTCATCCATGGAGTCATATTAAGAGGGTTATTTGGGCTTTTTTTTCATTTCATTACAGGTAAATTCATTGCATTCAAAATTTATTTCATTTTCCAAATATGCATGTATTCCTCATGCTAGGAGCATATCTATCACTCTAACTTTGTGCAACACAGTTGGTTGTGCTCATAGAGCTCTCCAATATGAGAATGCATTAGTGCATTAAATAGGGTTCATTAATGTATCTTCACATTCATAATACTGGAACAAATGATAATTTTTTTTGGCATGACAAGTGCATAGAAAGCTGTGCTTTTGTGACTCCATAAAGTTTCTTTTTCTAATGAAGACAAAGAAACTGAAATAAAGCTTGTTTTGAGGAGGTTTTTTCATTTATTCTGATTTGTCTTAAATTATAGGTCTACTGAGAATTCACACGTGTTCTGCATAAATTCAAGCTGGCACTTTGCATTTGACATGCAAGTCTCTGAAAGATGTTTCAGAATCAAATCCAGGTACACAGAACATGGAGAATTGTGTTCAAAATTAATAATCATAGTTTATTTGGAAAGATTTCTTTTGAAATACAACTACCCTCATTCCATTTCCTTTTTATGATCTAATCTATTGAAAAATATGTACAACAGAACATAATTTATATAAGAAATTAGATTTTATATCCTGAATTCTTGTCCATGAGAGAATTGTTAAGCAGTTCTCAGCAATGGATACATCCAATGATATCTCATCACCTGTCTAATATTTTCATTAGAGAGAGAGTTTCTTATGTAATAAGATTGTTATTTTCTAGATAAATTTACTATAAATTCACAATGAGAGCTTTTTAGCAAGATGGACTTTTCTTTTTCTTAGTTTTTAAGATTCATATCTATCTATGTTCTACATGTGAAATGAAACATGAAGAACAATACCTTAAATTTTTGAATAAAAGTCTGAAATAGTCTATTTTTAAGTATACTATAGCATGCCTTTTTTCATTTTTCTGTTTTGATGAGAGAATTGGAAAAAAGATGCTAAGCCTCCTGTCGTTTTCCCTATATTATCCTTAAATAATCTGCTTGTAAAATATGAAGTGGTAACACAAGATAAAATGAGGGGATTTTATCCCCGATATCTTGTTTGTAAGGTAATCTTAAGATTAAAGACAATTATTCCATTTCAATAGAATAAGTAGCAGCCAATGGTCCTTTTCATCTTTATTATAATTTCATTTATTTATTTATTTATTTATCTATTGGTAATCAGGATACTCAGGGAAGGTTTATCTAGTTAATTCACAGCAAAACCACTCAACAGTACCCCAGAGCTAAGGAAAAGCTTTCTGAACAATCTAAAATGTTTGGACATGCTTGAACGTGCTCTGAATTCTGCAGTGCACTCCCACAGGGTGCATGGTGTTTATATTATGGTTGTTTTTCCTCCTTATTTCTTAAGATGTTATTTCTCTCTTTAACTATTTCATTATGTTATAGTAGTGTCTAAATGCCTTACTCTATTTGTCTGGAACTATGTAACAGGGGTTTTGTTTTACTTTATTTTCCTCTAGTACCTTAATCTGTCGCTCTCTGATCACACAGAGCTGCTGAGACTTTGGGCTGCATTAACACAAGTTCTGTGGATTTCAGGAGAGATACATTAAACTTGCCTTGAGTTTTAGAGCTGAAAGTTGTACAAATTCGAAGTAAGACCCCATTCACTATAATGCAAATGAGAGCTGAAGGAAATACATCTGTAGCTAAGAGATTGATTGCAAGAAATTTGAGGAATCTTTCATCAAGTGTTGAAATTTTAAGAGCACATCTGTCACCTTACAGTCCAGCCAGCGGTGGAGAGAAAAGAATGGAAAATAAAACAAGAAAAGTTTTGTGCTTTACATGAAAACTGTTGGGAGACTTCTTGTTGAATAAGACACCTATAATTCAACTGAAATAAGATCTCTTAATCAATAAAATTCTATTTATTTTGTAATGTATGTATTTAAGTCCTTTTAAGGAAAAAATCAGGTTTTAGTTTTGCTGTGGTATTTTGTAACACCAAATACTAAAACTTATTAATGATGCATTTGTTTTGTTTCTTTTTAATGTGCAATAAATTACCTGAAGAAACAAAAATAAATCTAAAAAAAAGAAAAATAAAACCCAAAAAAACCCCAACCAAACCAAAACCCTAAAGAAACAAACAGCTTGGGGATGTTTATGAAAAGTGAAGAATGAAATTATAGAATTGTAAAAGCCTTTGGGCTGGAAGAGATTTTCCAAGACCATGTAGTCCATCCTCCCTTCCCCCACGCAGGAATATTTTTCACTAAATCTTTCCCTGTACCAATAATGTTTTTAAATTAAATGAGTGACTGAAAAACCTCCAAGTAGCAAGAAACCTTAAACAAAACAAAACAAAACAAACCCCAAACAAACAAACAAACAAACAAAAAAAAAACAGTAGCAAAAGATTTGAATGAAGGAAGGGAATACTTTTTGGTGGTTTGTTGGAGGTTTTTGGTTTAAAATAGGTAACTGTTTGAATTATAATGGATCATAAATCTTTTTTTTCCTCATCTTTACCTTTGTCAGGTGTAGTACAGGGGCATATACATTAGTATTTTGGTGCATGCATCCTATGTATTCCCAGTTTCTATGTTTCTCCAAAGAGGGATGTAAGAGAGCATGATCTGGTTTCCCTTTGGTTGAAACAAAATAAAACACAAAAAAAAGACTCACCCAAGGAGCACACATGACACACTCCAGCTGCATATTCAATAAGTGGAACAAATTTAGATAACAAGGAAATAAACCTCTGGAAAAAAATACATAGTGTACATATGTACATATGTAATACATAGTGATGTCAGGACCCCTCAGCGAACTGTTACATTTTACAGACCTTTTCTTTCTGGTCTTCACATCTTGGTAATAATAGGTAGAGTCAACTTCTCCTATAGTAAGTATGAGAGTGCTTGTGTGTTTTTCCATATAAAATTGTTCAAAACTATAAAATTTTTCAAAAGACATTTAGTCCGTACCTAGGTTCATATGAAGAACATGCAGCTTTTAATGGGCATCATGTGGTAAGTTTTGAGCCTAATTTGGAATTAAAGGGATTGTTTCACCTTTTGTCAGACAATGATTGATTAATTGTGTATAAGGCATAATTAGCAACATACTTGCAGAACTTTAAATGAGGAATTCCTGTATTATGTTGATTTTTTGGCCATAACTTCTACGTATCTGTGGCCAGCCAAATACTTAAATGGGCTTGGAATATACTTGTTTTATTTTCTTCTGTTAGTGTACAAATGTAGTAAGGAAAGAGAACTAGACAATATACCTACATGCCTATTTTGGGGAGGGCAAAAAAACCCCTAAACTCCTTGCTGTTTAATATTATATGTTTCTTCATGTTATTAATTTCCTTTCTATTGTCTTTTTAAAATGCACATTGAGGAAGGCAAGAAAGCAGGAAGTTTACAGTAATCAAAAAGGAGAATGTACATCAGCATTATAAAGTCATATATTTCCACCCTTCTCCCCCTCGCTAAGTCTCAGTTACTTTTGGGAATCACAATAACATGGCAGGCTGAAACTGCAAGAGAGGCTTGAGTAAATTCTCCCACAGAAGCTGATGACTCAAACCCAAATAGCACACCTAGGTCTCAATTTCTTCTTCAAACTTACATACTTCTATCTTGAATGTCATTTCCCATGATCTAAGTTGTTACTGTATGAAAACCACTGGCAGAAGGGCATTAGGGTGCACTCATAATGGAAACCAACACTTTCTATTATTAACTCTTAAGATTAGGCAAAATATTTTTATGTGTGTTTTATTTTCATCCAGACCTAATCCTCTATGAATCTAAAAGAGAAAAACTAGCAGCAAGCTATGGCTTAAAAACATACAAGCACCAACCACAGGTATTCCAGGAACGAAAAATGAAGCAACATATGAAGCATCTAAAATTATGCAAGTGTTCATTTCACAATAATGAAGAAGAGACTTCAAAAAGTTAACTAAATGTTCATATGCATACACATTGCAGTTTTTCACTCATTACATATGTATGCAAAACACAATATACAGTAGCAAAAAAGTCTCACTTTCTGTCACTGAAGTTTTCATCTTTGAATTGCATATCTCTAATCCCACCGGAGTTTCCCATTAGAAGTTCTTCTCTGCTATGAAAATCTAATGCAAGACAGGCAGGGTAAAGTTAGGAGAATATATTCTGAATTTATTAACCAGTATTTTGTCTCCAGTGAAGAATGACAGAGAAATAGGAAAGACAAACATTTATCTAAATTGAGTTCTTTTACTTATTGAGAATTACCAGTTGCAGGAGACTAATAGTTCTTAAGATTTAGCCAAATATAATTTTTTTCAGTCCATCTTATTATATAGATGGGGTTTTAATACTCTTTAGAAATCTGCCTTGTAACTGTGGAATCACACTACTATTCAAGTTTAAAAATTAAACAGGCCCAGTGTATAATTTTGGTTTATAGAAATCAGCTTTCCTAAAGTTTTGAGGTACCCAAGTCAAAGTACTCTTAAAGCAATTACAACTTCTGTTGCCCAGGCAGGTAACAAATCACACAGAGTTACAGTGTGCACCACTCCACGATCACCTTTTTCACCCTCTGCCCATTATGCTATTGCTGTCTTTTGAGGTATTGCAACATATTTTCATAACTGGATTACAGCACACCAAAAATATCTAGCATGCTATGCCAACAGTGTCACCCCTGCTTCCATCTGGGTCTCTCTGCTGATTCCAAAAAGATATTAAACTGTACCAGTAGATAACTTGGAAAGGAAAAATAAACAAACAAACAAAAATAAACCCCACCAAAACTAAACCAAACAAACAAACAAAAAAAAGCCCTATTAATTTTTTTTTTCTCCTGG
>VYZQ01024120.1:12093-32700 GCA_013400655.1 Mystacornis crossleyi
CAGTACTTGGGTTTTTCTGGTGAGTTTATTTTTCATTTTCTACAAGATTTGCAAAGAGTCTCTAAAAGAGGAGAGGAACAAAAAGCCTTTAAAGTCCAATAGCAACCTGGAGTAATTTTAAGGTTGAAGTGGAATATAACATTTTTTCTTTGTCACTTTTTTGTAAAGAAGTAATATCTTGGGACACACAAAGTGTTTTGCTTGCTGTATAGTTTCTCAGAAAGAGAATCCATAAAGTTTAAGAAAATATTAATTCAATCATTATAAGGATTATTTGAAATTTAAAAACAGTAATTTCTTCCATGATAGGAGAGAGAAAAAAAATGTGAAAACTGAATTTTTTATCATTGGATTACGGAATGAAACACTAGGAGTTTGGTATATTTATGTTTTGGTTGTGGACAAATGCTCTTCGTTCCATCACAATTTAATAGTTTGCATCTCCTCAATCACTTCCTGGTTTATAGAGCAGGAGCATCTCCATACTTCCTTTTCAGGTATCCACCTTTATTACCTACCAGCAAGGATGGTAGAATTCCCCAGCTATCTAACTGGTCTCATATTTTGAATTGGCATTACATGCTGCTGTAAGAAGAAAAGCTTGATTCATACCTATGCATATTTGCACAGGTTGCAACTTCTATCCTGTGCTCTCCAGAATCTCCTTCAGGGGTCAGACTGCATCCTATCTTTTCTTTACGCACCCATCCAAGCCCACAAAAAGGAAAGGAAATGTGAGGGAAATGTTTGTTTGAGACCCTTATAAAATACTCTTCTCCCAAAGGCATTTAGATAAATTTCCATTGCAGTGCACTACTTGCTTAACTAGTTAACATTTGAATTTAGGGTGAAATTAGAGTAGTTTTTATTCATTTGATTTCTGGTAAATGATAAATTCAGCACACTGTTTTGAGTGACAGCACTTTTCTTGAAAGCAACAACCATACTATTGTATATGATACATATCACTTCATCTCTGGGAAAAAATTATCATCTGTATGAAAAAATATTGTATATTGAGCCTTTCTAACTTTATAATGTCATTGAAATTTGAAAAGTGTGCTTCATTTTTTTTTCTTATTTTTATCTTATAAAGTAATTTTGTGACACTCAGGTTTTGTGTTTTGCTAGTGCAAAAAGCCCGCTGAGAATTGATCTGTTGTGCTTTGCCTCAAAGAAATTTTTATGGCACTCACAAGCAAGCTGACATACTTTCATCAACCTTTGTGTTATTTCTTAGAAGCAGCTGTTCCAAAAAACAGAAGTAGAACCCACATTAAATGCTTTCCTTCTTGAACCAAACCAACACAAAAATGAGTCATCCCTGCCAATCTACTGATTTCTTGCCTGTGAGAAAAAGTATTTTCCAGAAACAGCATCTGTGCCACTATCATAAAGGAATAGTAAAGCGTTAGAAAAGAACTAGAGCTTTTTCTTTCAAGAATTCCACAAAGAAAATTTTTTTCCAAAATGAAACCCACATATCACATTGTGCTTTTACCTCTTCCATGCATATGGTGCAAAGGAAAAAATGGAATCTGCCAGTTGTTTCGGTAAAGGACACGGTTAAGGTGCTGAGTGCCAGCTGAAAGCAAAGACAAATGCATATAATTCTTTTGGGATGTCAGCAAAACTTTGACAATGATTAGCATCTATGAAAGGAAATGACTCAGTTTTCCCTCCAGTGGCAGAATGCAAAGAGATCCCTTATTTCCACTCATACCTGATAATATAAAAATAAGCATAAATAAGGATCCAAGTTGAAATCTTGTCCCCAAATGTACTAGAGGGTGGGTCAGAAAAGGTGGCATATTGCCCTGTTGTTATTGTGAATAACACTTCTTACTGCAGTATCCTTGCCAGGGGTTGCACTTGACTCTTATATACCTTAAGAGATATGAAATATTTTGCCCTCATAGTTCATCTGGTGGATTTCTGATGCTGGGGTGGCCCTTGCCCTGGCTCACCGTGTCCCACTGCAGNCTACAACAGATTTCTACCCTAATACTAAATCCAAGCTGATGAAATGAACATTCTATTACATTATTGCCTATATCCCACTTAGAATTAGGGTTAGGGTTAGGGTTAGGGTTAGATTATTTTTTTATAAACTCATGTGAAGCCTTCACAGCAAAGAATTCAGACCATGAAATTAAACTTTTTGGTGTTTTCCAATTAAAATTTTTTGAGTTCAATATAAACAACATGTGACATTAAAAAATGTGCTAAATAAGGCATAGTCGCATAACTTATTATTCAGGCCCATGTGCTCCCCCTTTTTTAGAGATACTTTTCAGGTCCAGCGATGCCACATATGGCATTCCAATGTAAATAATGTGAAATATACCAATTGCTACCCAAACCAATGAAGATAATTAATGCAGAGGTGTTAACATGTCTGACTGGACATACTTCTGTGTCATTTTTAGCAAGTTTTGTCAGTAATTGATTAAAATTTTAATTGCACTCTTCCTCACTGAAACTGTTAATATTTCTAAGCTGGCAGAGGAATAAATAAACAATCATAGAGTTATAAGCAATTATAAAAAATGCTTGACTGGTGTAATTACAGTACAAATTTCTTTGCCTGTTTGTCACATTGTGTTTGAGTTCAGCATGGTGTAAGTTCAGTGAAAGGTCCTTCAGATATTAACCCAGGAGGTGCAGAGCAGACTCCAGCTTCTGCAGGATTTTCAGCTCTGTTGTGGGCTCTAGGAGATGATTTCTTGGGTAACCTTATTAACAGTGGGGAACAGTCATTCCAGATAGAACTAGGTGTCCTTCTTTACACCTGGGAAATGGACTGCGCAGGCATTTAAAGATAGCTGCAGCTTTCTTCCAGGTTTCAGCTATTACAGCCGGCACTTTCTTGGGCACTATGATCACAGGAACCTACGATGAGGACACAACAGAGAGACTTAAGTTTCAACAGGACCATAATCAGAAAGGCCTACAAATCCATTAAGTCCTTTAACATTCCTTAAATACTTAGGGAATATAATCCCTCATCTTGTCTAGAAGAAAACTGGTAAGAGCCTTGAGAATTTGCATTTCTCTCTTTTTTTTTTTTTCAGTTTACTGTGTTTTGTTATTCATGCTGACATTTATGACTCTAAAGTTAACACTTTTTTTTTTTGTTTGGTTTTTATTCTTGTAAAAAGCAAAGAATCAGCCTGCTGAATGATAACCTGTTGGAAACAAATAGTTTTCCCTTTCAGAATGCAGCAAGATTTAGCAAATTTGGTTTAAATAAAACCTACAGAACAGCAAAACCAGAGTCCCACTACTACACTGGAAGAAAGATCTGCTTTTCCTCATAATTTTCTTTTTTGTTTCTTTATTTTTCTTCTCTCTTGTTGTTTTATTTGCTAGTATATGAATCTATTCCTTATTATTTATTTTTCATGCTATACATATAATAAGGGCTTTAGAAATTGAATGGTATTTTGAATATATTGAAACTTCCTGCATTTAATTTTCTGGGGTTTGACTCAGTTATTGTAAGAAACATGCTTTGGGCATTTAATAAGTCTCTGTGCCCCATACCTTATGTGCCATATGTGCTTGTCTGCAGGCTTTTAATTTACATCAAGGTATCCTGCTAATGAAATACCTTTCTACATTGTTTCTCTTTCCTTAATAATCCACCCAGATATTTCTACTGTGCTTGTCAAAAGTAAAAAAAAACGCCCCTAACTCTAGTACTAAATGTGCTGCAAGAATATGAACCCAGAAGAAGGAACTGAAAACTTGCTTACACATGTAGTTATTATGTCCCCTGAATACAGGGGTATCTTAAGTTGATTGGCAATAAAAATTTAAATTAATAACTTTTTAATCTGTTTTTATTTTTATATGTTATTTCATTGTTTCATTTCATCTGTATACTGCTTAACAACTTCTTTTTTTCCCTGATTATGCCTTTACAACGGTGCCCTACAAAATGTCCTCTTTTTAATTTCCTTTCATCTCCCTTAATCCTCCTTCTTTTTTAATTAGCAAAAACTTAACTTCAACAAACTTTCTTCAAGGTTACCCTGATGGGAAGGAAAGTGGTCTCATTTTCCTTGCAGAAAGGCTAATTATTCAAAGCTTCAGAGATCTTGTTATGCTTCCTATACAAATGTTGAACCCGTAGGAGATACTTAATCCAAGAAGTACCTTAACAATTGCCACTTCTGTTGTTCTCATGATTGAACTCATGGGAAGGGGTTACCTCTAAGCAATATAAATATGCATTTTTTAATAATACTTATAAAAGGAGATCTGGAGGAACCAAGAATAAGCCAAAAAAGTGGTAGGTTGTTCCATTCTATTGCTTTGAATGGTCCCATTATATTTTAGTTATTGCACTTGAGACATTTAATTCAAGGCAGTGATTACAGAGTGATCAAGTGCCTCCTCTTAATTAAGGCTTCAATAAGACTTCCATTAGTAGACTGCCTTTATATCTTCTTTCTTCTCCCTCTCCCCCCACCTTTTTTTATTACCTACGGGTATTATTTTTGTCTTAATTTTTTTTCCCAGATGAACTTCTAAAGTGAATTAAAACTATCCTGAAAGTATGAATAAAATTGATCAAGTCACACCCCAGAGGGTAATTCAGAATTGCTGTTTTGAAATGGATTTCAGCCAGGTAATTCTTTTCTCTTGTAAACCCTACTGATAATCACTTTTCTGGGGGGAAAAGATAAAATTACGATGTATATTTATCCTCAATTCCTCCAGAAATCTGTCCTTTTTTTAGTTCAACCGCACAAACAATTTTTTGTTCAGCCGCACAAACAATTTTTTTTTCACATGGTTTGGTTCATGTGAAATGTGCTCCCTGATCATAGCAAGAGTGGAAGGGGAGCAAGACATCCAGAATGAGGGCTAAACTGATTATGTTTGTAGAAATAGAAGTGATTTATTTTTTAATTGCTGTCCCACACATGTTACAGAGGTTTTTGTTGTCCTGATATATAAACTCAGGCTATGTTAAATGCTTAAACTGATGACTCATCAGCCCCAGTTCTGGTACGAGTTCAGAAGCTGGGAGCAGTCCATACTGAGCGTGTCATGCGTTAACATGGCAGAAGCAAAGTGCAGAGGTGAATCCTGAGGCTTACAGACAGGCTGGTTAAGAAGACTGGAAAGTGAGGACAATATTAAGCCCACATTTTGTCAAATAACTCTCTCGTGACATGTTTTTATCTCTCCAACATACTTTGTCACTTCATTTACTGCACTTCTTTTCAGATTGTGGTATTTTTTTGTAGATGGTAAAGAGAAAATTCAGAGGATAAAGAACACAGATTTAAAATGATCAAGGTGGATCTAGTTGGGAGCTCTTTCCTGCAGATGTTTGAACTGCATGGGAGAGAGATTGATCTGTAATGCAACTTCATAAACTTCTTCCAGAATCAAGTGCTTTCAAAAAGCATTCTCTGCTGCAGAATGGATATATTCTTAAATAATTGACTTAGAAAACTTTTCCTATCATATTTATGCTTGAAGATTCATCTTTATATTGTGGTGTCTTTTTTGGCTTTCTAAATAGTTGGGTTTGCTTGGTGGTTTTTTGTTGGTTGTTTTGTTGTTTTTTGTTTCTCTCACGTGAAGTGATTGGGATCAAGTTTACTACAGAAAACTACAGAAATTTTGGGGAGTTTGAGAATAATTCAGAAGGGCTTTCCTCAAGCTTTATAGAAGTTTTAGGAGAACCAGAAGCTCTGATGCCTTATTCAGAAGCAATATAGTTGTATAAAAATATCTACATTTAATAGTGTTTGTTTCTTCAAATCTTGAATGTTTTTGTTATTATGGTCCTTTTACAGCATTTGTATTATGGTCATGCATTTGTTTGCTTGATGTTCTTGGAATTTTAAAGAGAACAGGATAACACAAGATAAGTCATTGATTTCTCTAATCTGCTGGTCCTAAACTTGTTGCCATTTTGGAGCAAAGAGCTTCATGTATATTTGATTGCTGAAGCTGAGCAGCAGGACACTGCATGGGATGTGTGAGCTCTTATTTCACTCCCACGTTGTCAAGTGATCCCTTGTGCTGAGCTGATGGCTCAGAAAAAGCCTACTCTCTTAGCTGCATAAACAGGAATTGGCTGTTTGTAAGGGGATATGCAAAACACTGTTTGCTTTTTATTGACATTTCCCTTCCTGCAGCACATTTCAAGAAAGGTCATTCCTTCTGTTCCTTCTGTTTCTTCTATTGATGATTCAAATTACACTTGGTGTTGTGAATAGAAATGCAATGCCATTAACACCCTATGGTGCTAACCTTTGTTTTAATGAAATATTAATTCCTAAAGAACTAGCAAGCTGCTAAGGGGGGTGGAGTGGGGATAGGTGGGCTGGCACGTATAAATTAGGTTTTAGGATGGTTGAAGCTAAAGGGACAGGAATAGAGTGGCTGAATGTGGCAGCCTTCAACCAGTCCTTCTATTCTGGGTATTTAGATGGATTTACTATTAAGTGATTCTTGGGGAGTCTTTCGGCAGACAATTGAATCATTCTCTCTCATATTAATTGTCTTTAAATATTAAGTTTTCTTTGAGAATAAGATCTTCAGGACAAGAACCAAGCCTTCATGTATTCCCTTACAGAGGCCAGCAGAATTCTGCATATTTTTAAGTCTGAGCACTTTCATAAAATAAACATTAATTAAAACTGGTGTTTAATCTTTTCAAACTCTTTCCAATAGCCTGGAAATTGGGGGTTTTAAAGATAAAACCATTATATTGTTAATTATTTTATTAGGGAAAAAAATATGCCCTATGTCTTGTACTCTTTCAGATGATGTGGAATAGCCTGTCACTATAATTTACCAAAATTGTCATCAATGAATGTGCAGTTAGATATAGGTGGGGAAGTGGTAGGCAAGTAGAGGTGTAAATGTGTGTGAGACAAAGAAAGAACACTTGTGTGAAGCTAATAAGGAAGAAAATAAAAAAGAATAGTTTTGGGGAGATAACTTGACATCCTCTTTGAAAAAAAAAAAACTAACTCTGTGCAAGAAAATTGTACGGACTTGTTCACTCTTTGTCCTCTTGAAAAGTAAAATCCTTCAGTAATTTATCCCATGTTTTGACACACTGGCATTATTTTGTATTTGAACTATGGTAGATGCAAGTATTATTTTGTACTTGAACTATGGTGTGCTGTAGGCATTGAGGAAAACTGCAGCCCAATATCTTCAAAAGAATATAATCACCACTGGGAGAAGAAAAGGGTATAATCAACACCTTTTTGCTTTTAGGATGGATCTTCAAAGAATTATGATTAGAATTATAAAATGTCATTGCCTATGGTACCACAGGACTCAAATCATTACTGATGAGCAAAATTTTTTCAAGAGAAGGTTAAATTGTCTATGTATGTGATATCACCAACTTCTCAAATCTGTACTGGGAAGCTGTCACAGTAGGGTTCAAAGCTGCTTGGTTCTGCACACTGAAATTTTATTCTTTGGAAAGATTTGTCTAATCCACACAATAAGTATACTTTGAAATTAAGAATTGCAATCTTCTGTATAGAAACAAATGGAAAAGAGACCTGCATCCTGTGTTACATTTTGCTTTTTTTTTTCCAAATGGGTGTTTGGAACAGAAAATAGAAATACCTTAATTTTTCATATCTGTAACTATTATCAAATATAGCATAAAATATCTTCTTTTTTTACATTAAAGCAGATTAAACATATTTAGTAAGCTGTTAGTAATCTATTGTATTTATTTAAAAGCTGAACAATTATAAGAGAAAATCATTCTTATTTAGAGTTGAAAAGTCCAAAAAATTGTTTCTTCAAGTTAAAAATGTTAAATAGAAACAATGAGGGAGACGGTTCAGTTATATCAGGTTTTGACCAGCACTTCAGGTGTATCAGGTTTTGGCCTCCTATTTGCAAGACATAAAAAATGACTCTGATGAAGACAGAGGCATTTTGGGGGGTTTGTCAAGACTGTGTTAGTGCTTTTGATGTTTTTCATAGATTTGACAAGCGTTTATAGGGTGCAAACTGACAAGAGTGCTGCCTTTCCATCAGCTGAGTTGAAACCAGTACAAATGATTACCAGCACATCCACTCTGGCTGAAGAAAATGTCTGTAGAAGACAGAAAGCAAAATAAAAAGTATTCTTCAATAAACAGCTGCCAGAGTAGAGAAACTTGATCTTCAATATCAGCTTTTCACTTAATGTTTCAAGTATATTGGTTTTTAGGACGATCATGTAAAGAGATTGTTTAGAACATTTCTAACTAAGGGTCTTCTAAGAGGGCTGGTACTTGCAGGTCCTTGGAGTTTCAATACACTGCACATCTTTCTACTCCTCCACAATTTATGTTATGAAACATCATAAGGAACCTTAAGCCCTCTCTCTGTATTATTTTTGTTCTCCCACATACCCTCAAAGTCATTGTGTTGGGCCTTTGACATAAATTACACAAGTGGCTTTCATTCTGGTTTTACGACTATGTCTTCTTTATACTTGACCTGTGTCTACATTCCCTGCACATATCTGGTTATGAATTATATTTGCTTCCCTGAAGAGACTTTAAGTAAAGTGCTTTTATCTTTCATTTTCAAGCTGTCTTCTAATATTTTGTTTCTTTTACAGAGAAATAGATTCAGATGTTACCATATTTTGAATACTAGCAGTGAAAGACCTTGTATTTTCCTTGAAAAGGAAGCAATTTCAGCATGTTTTTCTCTTTGGGATTAGAAAACCTAGAAATATTTTCCAAATTTGATTATATTTTCTTTTTCATCCTCTCTCTTATTTTAAAATGGCAAATTTTATTTTAAAAGTATTTTTCCAGTTAGAAAATAAAATGTTACAATAAAATGAAAAATAAATGGTTAGATGAACAGTCCTGTTAAGTTCTCTTCAGTATTAGAGAGATTGCAAATGCGTAGTACTTGACCCTTAATTTTTATGAAGGGCCACTCTTGGGAAAGGAAAAAAGGTGCAAAACCAAACCACAGGCCTTTGGTTTATAGTATTTCTATGTCATTTTTCATTTAAGCGAAACAAAAGTATTGGGTGTGGTTTAGGATGAGAATCCCAGTCCGCTTTTGAAACACAACTATTCCTGTGGGTTAGGGCACAATGATCAAGGACCAGTATTTCACTTTCTGGATAAGAAAGAAAGGAGAAAACATTGAGTTTGTGCATAAAGTTTTTAATACCAAAAAGACTACTCAGAAATGCTATCTACAAAGTGCAATATCCAAGTCACAGTTTATGAGACACTCCTCAGTGACCAGGGGTTTCATGTGGTGACTCACTCCTCTGATATTAGATGTAGTTTTCCTTCACTGCAAGCTAGCAGTCAGTACCTGAACTTTCACACTATTTATTAAAATATTTTACATGTTAGCCTGCATTCAGTTGCTTATCAAAGATTTACCTTTCTGAAGATGAGATGTCAATATTTTAAATGAAATATTTGAGAGACAAGGATTTCCAACTTAAATATTTGTAATGATTTTTATTTGCTTTTTATACCTCTTCACTTCCTCCTATCCTCTCCACCACAACAACATATAGCTATAAAGCCATCAGTAGAAAGCCACTGAATATTGAAGTGAAATTAATAATTGATGTGTTAGAAATATTTTGAAAGAATTATTGACTCCACAGTTTTCATTTGTGATATGGGAAATTGCTATATATCTGTGGAGAGTTCTGGAAGGAAATCCTAAAAATGTCTGTAAATGCAAGCCACTGTCTCAGCATAATGTCACAGCTGAAGTCAGCATACTGCAGGATACACATATACAGGGTACAGTTCCACAGGATGAAAAACTTTAAGGTTCTTGAATTTAGATGTTTTTCTAAATCACCTTTAGCTAAAATACAAACATATTAGCTGTGTATAGTATGTTAAGTGTTGATAAACCTTTCTTACGAGAGGATTCAGTTAGTTTCTGCAAAGGTGTATTATCTTATCTCTCTTTTTGATCCAGAAAAAATAGGATAAAGGATGTCCTGGTAGCTAATGATAAGAGATAATATCTTGGGAAGGAAGTTTACTTTAAAGCTTATAACACCAATAGTAAGCAATAAAACTTGAGCTCTAACTCTACGTTTTCAAGCTCAGCTGAAGATAAATTAGGGGCTCAATTTATAAGCATTAACCAAACAAGAGAAAAGATAAAAAGTCATGGACACACACTGCTGTTTGAGCAGTTAATATTTATGACATTTTTCCAGGGGAATATGTCCTGTTTGGTAACTGTTAGCAATTGTTTCATATGACAAACATTATACAGCTATTTAAAAAAAAAAAAAAAAGGTGTTCTAAATTTTATTTCATTCCATAGGATGGTATAAACTAGAGAGCCAGTGTTGGTAGAGATTTCTCTCCAAAATTTAGGGGAAAATACATAAGCACATAAGATTTCTGGGAATGTCTTTTAACAGAAAACCTGGAGGATAGTATGAAAGAGCTTTTCATGAATATTTTATCTGTCAAGTGACATTTAAATGTCAGGAAGATTTTCTCTCCGAGGTTCTTCTACATCTGCCGTGGCGTGGGGTGGTGGTGAGTGCTGCAGCCTTCCAGAAGGGTCCGCAGCCAGGAGAAGCCACTTCAGCACGGAGGGCCGGACGAAGGCGCAGCCGCACACACTCCTGATGGAGCGGGGCACACGCACACACACACACGAAGAATAGGCGACAGCAGGCGACAAAGGAGGCGGGAAGGGCTCTTCATATGGGTTCCAGCAACAAGGTTTATTGAGGAGGGTCCAGGGATGAAGAGCAAGATGGAGGGCAGGTTTATATATGGGGAAGAAAGGGCGGGCAGATCACCAAAGCCAGTAGGTTGAGGGCGAGGAGAAGGAGTAAAGGTAAGGGGGCCAACAGGGGGACAGAAAAGGAGGGACTAAGGGACAAGAGCCTATGAGGGGTATAATCAAAAAGAAATTTCTAGAGGTGATACAAACATGGAATAAAGGGGTGGAGAACAGTGAACCAATCTCAAACAGAGGAAATCCATACCTTATGCTAATTATGGCAAGGTCTCCTGGGAACTCTCCCTTTACTGAGGGGATGCTTCTGCCAGTGGACCATCCCACCAGTGAACCCTCTTGGCTCAGGGTTTTGCTGGCCCATCCATAATATCCTTACAGGATGCAACATCCATCCTTTCATATTGTCATAAGAAATAGATCATACTTCAAAATTAACAGTGTAGATATACATACCCAGTACTTTAACAACACAGATGTTAGGGTTCAGTCAAATCCATGATATAAGAAGAGCACAGTACAACAGAAAAGTGAAGGTTTTTTATAGATGCTCCAGTTCACTAGCAAATATTTGAGATTAGCTCTGTTGCCTGGAGTACAGTGCTAATAATGACAAGATTGTGGGTTTCATTCCTGTATGGGTCATTCACTTAAGACTTGAACTTGATAATCTCTATGGGACCCTTCCAACTCAGAATATTCTGTGTGATTTGTTCATGCAGATTTCCTGACATCTTTAAAAAATCAGCCAAACGGTAATTGCACGTGTGTTGGGTGTGTATTGCAATTATAACTTGTGCCTACAGTGTCTTCCAGTCAGGGTTTTATCACAGAAGATGGTTACTTCCCACTTTGTCTCTTTTCTATATGTGACATTATTATGAAGAACAAAAGCAAATGAGGATCCTACACAGAAGAATGTGCTGTTGCAAACTGTTTGAAGATATCTGTGGAATGGAGGTAGAATGAATATGAGAACGTTTTGAGCCTGAGTGACAAACAGGCTTGACTAGCAAGACTGGGTCTTATTTTTTGCTTTGAAGAAACTTTATTTGTACCTGAAAAACTGACTAGTGCATCTTTTCCACAAGCTCAATTCAGCATGATTTTGATCCTATTAACATTTTATTTCACTTTTGGCACGCGAAACCTCTGGTACCTCATTAGTGAGATTAAAAAATCTGTGACTGTTTTTCAGGCATGTGAAGTAAGAGTTGACTTACACCACTTTTTGCTGTTATTGTACATCAGCTGGACATGCAGATATGAGAAAGATTGCCCAAATATCAGTGAAAATTCCTTTTTAACTGCAAACTCCCAGGGGCCTTTTACTTGTGAAAGTATTTTTGTGAAGCCCCTAGTGCAGTAAGGCCTGACTACCATTTGACCTAAACATTTCTATGATGAAAAAGAATCATGAACATAATATAAAACTGAGGTATGTCCCTATATTGATGTATTTTGTATGGCAGTCTCTTTTGTTGTTTATAACCATATTGACTTGCAACCTTTGCTTCCTTCTCCTTGTTATTCTTGGTTCTCTTTTAGCTTCATGTCAGCTTTCTCCATCATATGTAGCTCTAAACTGGTATTCTTAAGATCTGTATTTCAGAGACAGCAAGTTGCTCTATAGGGGAGTATGTTCAGCTCTCGTGAAGGTGCCTTTCCCAGACTGTTCTTCACCTTGTCTTGGTTAAAACAAGGGCCATGTTTTCATTGTTTTAGTTACTTATTTATTTCAAAACACGAGCTGAAATATCAGGGAAATTCTGGTAATGAGAATGTTAATCGTTGCCTTCCAATGCAGCTGCATGAGATCTGTTAGAAACTATCACCAATTAAAGGCACGTATCACAAAAGGTGTTCAAGTCATGAGATTCTACTCAAACAAGGAAGGTCTCTTGAGCAGTGTCTCAGTAGGAAGTGGTGTTGGAGGTTGATGCCTGGGCACTTTTCTTCAGCTCCTTGTCTAATATTTCATTGCAACAGAGCAGGAGGGAGATATTTCCCCACATATGAGGCTTGATTGGAAGAAAACATGACAGGAGTGTTCCTGACTCTGGTCAAATTTAGCAGCAGCTTATGTATAAAGGCATAGCTAAAAATGGCAGGTATTCATCATGCTATTTCAATATTCAAATTTTTCTACCTCCGGAACGATCTTGGCATTATATCTGATCCCATGCTTGTAGAAATCAATAGGAGCCTTTTTATTGACTTCAGTGGAACAGAAGTAGCCTTGTGGTAGGTGGAGTGGCTTGAGTAGTTAAGAAAAATAGCTTTGTATATCCCTAGCAGAATAAACTCCACTTTGGAATGGAGTTTCAGTGCCTAGTGACTAGACTACATTATTAAAAATGTGGCTTTTGCCAGAAACATTCCATTTCATTCTTAAAAAGAAGCAGGACTACATTTTCCTAAAGTCAAGCAGACCGTTTGTAATTTTTACCTTGTTTGATTTTTTTCCCTTGCTCAGTTTTTGTAGACTTGGCAAGAGCTCAAGGGTTTGTTTAGTGTTTCCTTTAACATCCCAGAAGGCCATGTTCTTTCCTAGTTCAAGGCACGATCATTCCTCGACTACCACTTCTAAGCAGAATGTGTAATTTTTTGACCTCATTCTCTGCAAACCTCTTCTGTCTGACCCTAATATAATCCTGAAACTTTTGTCTAATTAGATCAAGGTGGGAGATCAAGCTACTCAGTGGGAGGATTACATGGACTGAATACAATGTTCACTGTGAAATTAATTGCAGCAATGACATAATTTCCACAAAATCCCTATCACTGAGAATTAGCATCATCATTGTTCTCTGTTGTTTTGGTAACAGAATAAAATTGAATGTGAAATGTTGTTCTTTAGTCTCGCTGTTCTAGTTTGGGGTTTTTTTGGTTTGGTTTGATTTTTGTTGTTGTTGTTGGGTTATTCTGGTGGGGTTTGGGTTTTGTTTTTTTTTTTCTTTTTTGTTGGTTGGGTTTTTTATTTGTTTGGGGGTTGGTGTTTTTTTTTTTTTTTTTTTTTTTTTTTTTTTTTTTTTTTTTTTTTTTTTTTTTTTTTTTTTTTAAATCTGAGAGTAGAATGTTGGCAACATGGTAAGCAGTACCTCAACAGCAAACTCAATTCAATATTCTGAACTCTGGAAAATCTGATAAAAATGTGGGTTGGCTACATGCAGGTAGAGATATACCCACTGTAATTCTCTTCCCTCACCTGACTGCACGCTGTTGTGGCACCTCAGTCCCAGATCTGTGGTAGCTAGATCAGAATATTTCAACACTCAAAGCCACTGCTGTCCTGAGAGTTACCAGTTAGCCTAAACCTGATTTGGGGATTGAGGCTCAGTGGATGCTTTATGTCATGGTCCTGAGGTTACTGCCAGGCTGTACTGACACTAACACATTTGCCCCTGGGACGTCCCAGTACAGGTCTCCATGGGTCCAGGAACTCCATTTCAACTTAACCTGGCGGCCTAACTCCCTTCCTGAGCTAGGCTCTAGGTATGCCTTTTCCCTGACCCATCTCCCGGGTGTGTTCCTTGGGCCTTGACCCCCTAAAGGGATTCTGGATCTTCCACTGTATATGTGTGGGGCTGTTGATGGTTCCTGTCATCAGTGTCCTGCTTGACTTCTGCAGGCTGGCGCATAGATCAATGAAGGTGTTGCCTGCTTTGGTGTCACCCCTGGGCTGTCCTCCCTGGTGGAGTAACCCCATTCTTGCTGCTAACATCTTGAATGAGCACCTAAAGGTATAGGATAAGCTCACCACTCTCACTACCATGGATTTGGAGCCCTTCTTCAGAATTATTTGTATGTGAAAAAATCTTTGAATAAAATGTGAATGCAATGCTGAGATCAGGGACTCAGCAATAGTTTCTTCCAAATGACTGCTCTAAATCTAGAGGTTACAATGTACCTTTCCACTTGACCTCTTATTTCTTGATTTTTTTTTCCAATGACTTAATTCTATCTACCTATCTTCAAAGTTTCAGCTGAAAAGACTTCTAAGTAAATAAACTGTAGTTTCCTGGTTAAGGCACCTTTAAAGACCATTTCTTCAAATTCCTTTAGTCTGGGAAAATAGTTTTAGTCCTTGAATTGTTTTTACTTTTTATTTTATGGGTGATAGACACCACCTCTGTTTCTATATATAGAGAAAATCCTTTTTATATATTTTTGCTAGGGAAAATATGTTTAATATAGAGAGAAGATTAAGAGCTGCATATCCCAAGTGGAAGAGGACACCAGCCACTTCAGCCTCAGGAAGGTTTTGGAGCCAGTGTTTTCTCCTGGCCTGCTGCAGGCAGATTCAGGCAGAACATGTCTGACTTTAGACTGAACTCTCCTTCTTCTGCTGATTGTTTGGCGTGCCATTTTGGGAAGCTGAATTCTTTTGGGCATTTGCTGGTGGATTCTTGGGTCTAAATGGGGGGTCTGGTTTCCATGTTTACTGTTAGATCCACACGTTGATAGAAATGAGACTTTGTTATTGTTGTTCTGAATCTCCTGTATCCTAGAAAGTTTTAAAAACTGAAATTTCAATGTACATGATCTGTAATTAAGGGCAAAATTACCTTACTAATAAGGCAATCAGAGTTGCCTTAAAAAAAACTGGCATGTTAAAGGCTGAAAGTGCCTAAAGCTAAAGAGTTTGAAGAAATCATATAATATATGCAGTTGAGCCCAAAAAGACTAGAAAATTCCAGTTTTCCTAATTACCAAAGAAGAACTTGTACAGCATATTGGTGTTTAGAATAAAGCTTTTATGTTTCTAATGAACTTGGAATTATCTGTAGAACAAACCTGGGCACTGAGGAGTGTTCATTTTAATCTTGATTACATGTATTTTAATATTTTAAAATTATATTGAGTACTTACATCCTTTAGAACTAGAAAGTGTCAATGTTAAAATAAAGAACAAGGAAGTACTGAAAGTTTGGGCAGGAAGTAAGCTTTGAAGTCTTTCTTTGTGCTAATAAATACTTCAGTTGGACAAAGTGGAATTGTTCCAAAGAAAAAAGATAATTTGATGATTAAGAATATTAACAATTTCTAAAGGAGATATTAAAAAGAAAGTAAATCAGCTTTCAATCCTACTAGACACTCTTCAGGTAAGAAATATAATTAACTAATTTATTATTTCCTGTTTAGACAGGAAAGAAAATGGGTTGGTTCCTACAGCATTTACTAAAACTGAATCCATGTATCTGCTATCCTTGCTGAGCCTTGACGATATAGGTAGCTTTAGGTCAGCTACTTATTTTTGAGAAAGGTAAGAATTTTATTTTCAAAACCTAGCTTTTCAGCCTGGTGTAAAATGGAGGGAATGTGGATATCAGAAATCTTTCTCCTGTCCAACTTTCCTACTTGGATCAAACACTAACTCACATAATTCTGTATATCTCAAATTCTTCTTAATATTAGCCAAGTATCCACTCAGGAAATGTCAGTGATTTTATCAAAGGCCCCAGTGAAGGACTGTGTCCATCAACTTGGGAAAGAGCAAATCAGTTTATTTAAACTAAAGCCAAAGCACCATTCAAAATTAAAGATGCATTATGTTAAAGACTTACTTATGGTGGATTTTCATTTTATAAATTATTTTTAAACACCTTTGTTGTTAATTGTGGTGCACCTAAGTTTTAAATCCATCTCTAAAATGGATTAATGGACACTCTCCTTAAGAACACTACGTTTGTTGTCTACAAAAATAATTATAACATCTTTCTGTGTTGCATAGCTACAAAATATTAAGCAAATATATTGTTGAAGGAAATTATTCACCTCAGTGTGTTTAACTTTCTCTTGAAGGAATATGTGAACTAAGAAAACAAACAAAACCCCATCAAACAAAAACCCCAACAATTCTGTAACATTTATCTCAGATGCTCATTTATGCTTCCCACTGAGAAAATGACATTCCTGAGGGACCTTTATCTAAGGTTTATGAAACTCCAAAATATCTTAAGACTTCAGTTACTTGAGGGCAAATAATTTTCACCTAAGTTCTTAGGAATATGCCTGTACTGAGTTTGTTTATTCTTTTTTCTTAAAAGCAGAAATCAATATAAATCTTGCTGAATAAAAATTTTAGATTCCTAATTTCTCTATTTGGAGCATTAATTGAAAGGTACAGAGTTGTGTATACTGTTCAATGATGCTGTCCTCAAAGAGCATAACATCTTCACACGCTATTGATACCTAAATTGAGGCTGAACATAAACGAGTACCTTAAGATTCTCCACTCATGACAGAAATTAATGTATTGCTGTTATAGAGCTTTTATAATGACAATTAAATGTTTCTATTCTCTGTCATGAACTTTTGAAATATTTGTAATAAATAGCTGTAATGTAGTCTTGGTGTGAAATTTTGTTTTATTGGTGTCTATTTTTCTTTTTCTGTTTGGAATATTTATTTTTCTTAGTCTTCATGTGAGCCTGGTCCTCATCCTGCGTAGACTTCTCCATGTGCAGTCCTTGTATACTCTTGTATTTATGTTAACTTTGGAAATATCATACCCAGTGTACAAAGACTTCTGCCGTACTGTGGTCTGTGGGACATGTACTGATCAGCTGGGTCAGACAGAGAAATTCCTTCACAGGCAAATAGAGACATAGCCAGAGGGGACACACACCAACATCAAATCCCAATTGCAAAGTCTCATTAGAGTTGTCAGGGCAGGAGTTAATCTTGGGTAGTGTTGTGTTTATCTAAGACAGGATTTCTAAATGAAGACTACATCAATCAGAAGATCTTTAGTGCAGAAATTATAAATTGCCACCTTTTCATTCTTGAAGGTTCATGAATACCTTTCTGTTCAGCTAGCAGAACAGCTTGTTTTGTACTTAAAAAGTTTTGCTTGCTAGCATAAGCTAAATTAACAGAAAAATACCTTAAAAGTATTTCAAGGATATTTATAATTTTCACTAAAACATTAAGCACAGTCTCTCACCTCAAATAAAGCACTTGTTAGTAGGAATCATGAAGGTGTAATGGTGTTCAAAAGGGGAAGTCAAATTCTCCTACAGTCAGAGGCTAAAATGACACTGCAAAGTTGTTAGGTCTTCTTTGCCAATAACTGCGTATCATAAAGGCTGATCTCAGCACCACTTAGAGAAATAAGACTTCCAATTATCACATAGCAAAGTCCTGAAATTATGACCAGGGCTTACTGCTACAGAAATGCCAATGACAGTGTACCTTTAATAATTTCTTTTTTTAAGAATTTTTCACCCCNAATTTTTTTTTTCCCCCACAAAAGTTAGAGAACTTTAAAAAGTAGAGTATTAAGCACCTTTGTACTGCATGGGCATGGGATGAGGCATGCATCTTCTAATGTGATCTGAAAAAAACAGAATTTACGGAAAAAATATGTTTTGGGAGCACACTAGAATTACTGAAGCCACATGCATGATGAAACAGTGTGCTTTGTACACTAGATTATTCTGCCTCTAGATTATAGAATATTTCAGGTAGGGAGAGACTTCAGTAGGTCATCTGGGTCTTTCTTACTCTGCTGAAATACACTACGTTCTTCTCGTTTGCCCTAAAGCACAAGTGTGATAACCTGATCTTAAAATCTTTGTTTTCTGCAGTTTCTTACTCCTAATAAAACCTTTTCTTCATTCCTCCCAACAATTCATTACTAAGGGGACAGACCTTCATCCCATATTTCTGTCTACTGTTCCCCATGCAAATTAAGAAGGTCACTGCTATTTCCTGTACCTTTGACTGGCCTTCTGGCTGTTCTCTACTTCTGTGTTTGCTGTCAGAATTAGATACAGCTGATTAGATTTCCAGGTTGTGAGGCAATTCAAGCAGCCTCGATCAGGGTACTTGGCTTCCTTTGCTGGCTTTACTAAATACCTGTCTGCCAATTGTAAATGATTTTTTAAGGTCTGTGATCTGCACCCTTTTGACAAATTCTGATATTGTCTATAAGTTTAAAAATTATTTAGGGTATGGGGGATGGATGTATTTAATGTCAAATTGCTAACACTATTTTCATTAAGAAACCAAGCTGAAGACAATTGTATTTGTTTGATTATTGCATGTACATACATAGAGGAATGTAAAAGTAGGGTTTTTTTAATTTACTTCCTGGGTCTGCAGTATTTTTTTATTTTCCACTGATTCATATTGTTTTCTATATGTGTGTGTACGTGTATTTTACATATATATGTATGTAAATATTTGTGGTTGCTTGACTACCGATATCTAACAAAACTATATTAGCTCAGTTATGCAGCAAAATTGTTAACCTTAATAATTCTTAGCAAGGAAAGGTCAATGTAGCCAAGAAACTTGAGTGAATCTGGAAATAAATTCTGAGGTGATTAGCAACCTTAAACCACCTCTGGGCTCAGTACTTGAAGTATTCATGTTAGAGATTGCTTTCCCCTTGGGTTTTCCACTGAGTTGGTGAGTTAGAAAAAAGGAGTAATGCAATACATCATTTCTAGATTCATATTTTATAACCTGACTTAGTCTCTACTTGGTGGTCTAATTTCTTTTTTTTTTTTTTTNTTTCCTGTACACAGACTCTCAACTTTAGAAGAGATTTGAGTTTTCTGAGCAAAATTTACTGAGTGAAACTATCACAAATATTAGAGAAAAAATAATTTAAGGTGTGGCAGGGCGGTCTGTTTTCGGAAACTGAAAGTTGCCTTAGTCCTTTCCAAACACAAATGCAAAAACCTTAAGGGCAGAAGGATGTTGGGAAAGGAACAGTCTAGATGAATAGTAGAGGAAAGAAAACAAGATGCCTTTACAGATCTGTTTTCTACTTTCAGGTGGGTGGAGTACCTTTAGAGAAAGAAAACTGTGATATATCGATATATTAATATGTTAATATTGGGCAAGGGCAAATAGGTCTGTGTTCTCCTGGCTGCGCAGCCCGAGGCTGTTCCTATGCCCAAGTTGGTGTTACAAGAAATAGATGAATTCAAGGATATGCTTAGTGTCCCTCACATTTTAATTCTATTTATAAGGAAATTCCAGTCAACTGTTTTGTTCTGTTCAGTCTCTCCCAGCCAGAGTCCAGAATAGTGACCGGAAAATTTTTAACTATGCTAGTAGGGGATGGCACATCTCATGGTAATGTCCTGTGAGGAAAGTAATGGGATGGAAATCTTTCCTGATATCCATGCTGTCTGCTTGGTATGTCACAGAATGAACCAGACTAAAAGAAGGAACAATGGTCAGACTTTATAGGAAATACTCTTATTTTGTCTTAGAACTGCTATAATCACATTGAAATAAATACGTTAATTCCTTATTTTCTCTTTTCCTGCTCACCCCCCACCTCCCCCGGCCCTTCTCCTGGCGTCCCCCTCAATTTCTGGTACAACAAGAATTCAGACTTGTGTGTTCTTCCCAGTCTAAAGGAGGTGGTCAAACTCTTTCCTCACTGACCTACAACCTCTTGTTATCTAATACATGAACTGGTTCATAGGAATGACCAGGAGGTCATTCCTATGAAAGGATGCTTATACCTGTAATAATCACTTTCTGGTGATAAACATTTATCATATTTAGAATTTGCTGCCAAATCAGCGTTCAGAAATATATACAGAAATTTGACTTTTTAAGAATTTTGTGTAAAGGAACCAAGAATATATGAACAGATTTCCTGCCTGCTTTGTCCTTTGTGATTAAAAATTATTTCACAGCTCTATGTCCAGACAAAGCCCTTGCCAAGTAAGTAATTTCCCCTTGCCAAGTAAGTAATTTCCCAGTGTGCTGCTAAATGCTGTGCAACCTCCCTAATATCACTCTTCCTTCACAGAGCTGTACAAAGAAGGTCAGTATCACTAATCTCTTCTTTTGCATATGGGAATCAGTTTAAACTATTTACTG
>VYZQ01024130.1:0-60597 GCA_013400655.1 Mystacornis crossleyi
AAGCTTTTTTACAGTTTGTGGTGCCTTGGAACTAAAGGAAGAGAAAGTCTGGTTGTTTTTTAAATTTACAATTTTGTTAAAACTAATAGAGACACAGTAGAAGACAGCACAAATGTTTTATCAGTTGAATTTCTGCCTTTGTGGTAGGAAAAGTACAGAAGGTGGGTGAAGTGTTTGTCTTCTGCAGCAAATAATCAAAATATATTTTTGTATTTTTTTGTGCATTTACTATTTTAGAAGACATGAGGCACCCTTGGAGGTAGGAGGGTGGATTAAAATGGGTTTTCAGGTTCTTGGGAACTTTTGCTTCATGGCCAAAAGTTCTTGGCAACATTTGTACGTGAAATGTTAAACTGAATTTACTGTCTCAATTCATAGGTAAAAGTAGAAAGTGTTTGCTGTGAATTATTTGCTGTTTGATTTAGTTAATATTTTAGGAATATTGATTTGGAATCTTGGTCATAATGTTTGGAATTTTTATTTACGTTTTAGAACCTTTACATTAGATCTGTGCTATTGTTTTCTTCCCTGTCTCTGGCACACGTTAAGTTGTGTAAGATTATCTTACCTCTTAAAAAAGAGGTTTTTGGCACAAGAAATATCAACTCAGAAAATTCTTTTTAATGTGTTTTGTCTTCCACTCCTCTCCATCTGTAAATAGTGGTTATTTCTGTGAAACATTGGTCATCTTTGTTTTAGTTGTGGAAGTTGGCTTTGTCAGCTGATTTTCTGTGGAAGCAATAGAAGTTATAGCACATTTATTTATTTGAGGAACAATCACTCCTTCTTACGTTCTCTAGGTACCTGAGGCAGTCACCCCATCACTTACCACGTTCCAGATGGGAAATGATGGCTAAGAGCAGGAAAGCACAAAGCTGTTAAACCACCTCTTAGTTTATAGTCCCTCTTAGGAACTGTGAGAGCTTATCCAGAGTAGTAAACTTAGCCTCTTCTCAGTCCTGAACCACTTCAAATTTCAAACTGAATTCACACTGGCAAAGATTAACGCTGATCAGATGAGCTCTGCTAATAAAAAACATAGCTTAAGAGAGTGCTGCTTACTACCTAAAACGTGCCTGTTTCTGGTGCAGATCAGTGCAGAGTGAAGTGTGCGAGTTGGGCTGTGCTGAAATTCACCTGTTTGATACCACACAGGAACACAGAGAGCTACTGACAGGGTCAGGAGTAACAGTTAAAGGGTTTCAGTAACAGTTAAAGGGTTTCAGTAGCCTGGGATCAGGTAAACTCAATGGCCTGAGCAGATGAGGAAGTGCAGTGCTCCCTTCACCCTCAGCAAGCTGCTTTTAGGATTTGATTTTTATCACACTTCTTTTATACATGATCACATTTGTTTGTACCTATATTTAAAAGACAGCAGATCTGCAAATCCTGTGTCAGGCAGAGATGAAAGTCAAACTTAGGGAAATACATTTCCTACAGTCTCTTAATACAGCAGAAACCCTTGGTGCATTTGTCATTTTATATGTTGATTCTGCTTCAAAAATGAAATTAACTACCCATTTTGGAATTTTTGTACACCTTTGGTGGGCAGGGCAAGTTATATGTGGGGTTTTTTTGCTGTGAATGTAGGAATTCATTATTTGTGTTTAGCTTTTTGGTTAAAGAAAGAACCAAGATGAATTATTTTGCACAGTGTTGCATTGGGAAGGTAGCCAATTTCATCTGTTCCAGATCTTCATGTGAGTTTGTGGGAAACCTCTAAATGCATTGGTTTTCTCTCTTACACAATAAATGAATCCAGTAGGATTTTAGATACGGTCGTGAAACACGTATTTTGTACAAACCCCACAAAATGGACCAAAGTCACTCAGCCAGTAACTCACAGTGCAGGAAGTGGTCTCCAGTTTACACCATATCACATAACGTTCTCTGTGTGTTAGGTGAAAGTATCCATACTTATGTGCATTACCTACAAATAACATGTGTTACACGTCTTAACTAATAATTTATGTCCTGTAAATAGCCCTTTGGTTCTATAAGAACCAGACACACTGACTTGTTGGCTAATTCTCTAGAAAAGAAAATTTATTTCGTCTTCTCAGTAGTGTCTCTTGGGTTGTTGTGGAGATGCTTTTATTAGCAGAGTGAAATAAATCAGGACTGTTCTGACAGTCAGATTGCATTAGGTCTTAAAACTTCTTTTGAATTAGTTTAATAAGCCAGGCTAACAGCCTAACTCTGCTTTCTTTTAAAAGAAGTTTCTTGATTATCTGATCATGTATTTTGGATGACTTTAAAGAGCCTGGAGGAGTATTTGTTAGAACAGACAATTTGAGATGCTGGAAACGTACCTAAAGCCAGTACAGAAGAACTGAGGCTCTGTCTGGTGAAAACCAGACTTAACTCTGTACACAGTGCCTCTTAGGAGAATGCAGGTGCCCTCAGTAGATGTACAGGTGCCTCCCCCCCCCCAAAAAAAACCCCAATATTCCCAATTCCCTGTATTTGGGAAGGAAGGATTGGAGGAATTTTTTGAAATTTAAGGTGTAGTTGCAAAGGAAATTAAATCAAGTATTTCAGATGTCCCGCAGGCTGGAAATCCCAAAAAAGCATTTCAGAAACACCCACCAACACTCTTTGCAAAGCCAAGTATGTCCCCTGGTGCTCGCAGCTGTTCACGGAGCTGACACACTTGTCGTTCTCACTGCTGCCACGTCCTCCTGGAGTCTGCATCCTCTTGGCAGGGCATTAATTACACTTCCACTTGCATTAATTACACTTCCACTTGCTGTGGAGAGCCCTTTCCAGGCTGTGTGATTTGAAGTGCTTATGGGCAGTGAGGAATCTGGAAGCATCGGCAGCCCTAACTCCAAAAGGCTTCGCAAAGCTCCCAGGCTCACCAGGGATGCACTTGCACCCAGGTCTCAGTCAGAAGCAGGATTTTCAGTCTCCCAGCTCAGTGACACAGGAGGGTCAGGGTTTGACTGGAAAGTCACTCAGAAGTAGGGAGCCTTTTAAGTGTTCCCAGATGCATTTCCTCAGGAAAGGGTTCTGCTCGTCCACGAGTTTTGGTTATTGGGCAGTCTTGCCAACATCTGCCTGGGAGACCTGGGGAGTGCCAGACGTTTTGTTCTAGGATAAAATACTGTCCAGGTTAATCAGCTTTCTGGAATTCTTGTTTTAAAAAAACAGCCAAAACAGCTAGTACTGACCCTCAGACAAGAGCTGCAGGGCCAAGGCCCTGGAACATGAGCCTTTCCTTTGTTTGGGAAACCCGGATCTGTCCCAAGGTCAGTCCCAGTAAAGACAGGCATCAAGACATTCTTCAGTCCCAGAATATTCTGCTCCACAAGTCTCCTGGATTCTACTAGAATGTGGCCTTGGCTTTAAAGAAGCTAATTAAAAACTAGACACTTCAAGGCAAAAATGTTGGGGTCAACGAAAGGATATTTCCCTCCAGTCTTATTTTACTGAATAACTAAGCAGATTTAGCCAAATGTAATTTTGCTGTTTGGTTCCTTGGAAGCAGCAGTTCTCTCCGATTACCTTTAAAAGCAACAGAGTCCTATACTATCAGATCTAGGCTTAGTGTGCTTTGGAGCAGAACACTGGCAGCTTGTAAAACAACTTTCCACAGCTGCACACGGAGGGGAGAAATGTCTGCAGTCTTTATTTTCTGTTGTAGGTTTGTTTCGAGAAGAGCAAGGCCTTGGGTTTTGCAGGCAATCCTGATCAGCAGAATAGCTCCATCAAACCTGCTCTTCACTGAAGCAGTTTTGAGCCATTCTGAAATAGCTTTAATTGAGATCAAATTGCAGTTCAAGATCCAAGAGCAGAGGGGCAGGGTGAGACAAAAAGGACACTCCTTTGTGTGCTGGTTTAATTTCCAGCATGAATACTGCATTCTTCCTATCTCTTACATTCTGGGAACGATCAAATTAATTTTACTAATAAATTAGTGATTTTTGTAACAAACCAAGCCACTGAAAAACAACCCTTAACAATTTCTTCACTGTGATCGTGTTATCGTCGGTCCTCTGATATTCTTTGTCCCAACAGCCTGATTTTGAAAAATGTATTTCCTAGATAACTAAGCCAAGATAATTTCAGTAGGTAGCCATCCTCATTAACCCTGGTCTGTGTGGCTCACAGAACTAGCGAGGGCTTGAGCACATCAGCACCATCTGTGCTCATGTCTGACACTTTGCATATTGATGCAGTTATTGAAGGCTGTTAAGCTGTGATTTCTTTTTCTAGAATATATAGATTAAAGATACCTCAACTGAATCTGTAGTCCTATCCCTATTTTAGAAGTGTATTGTAGGAATTTTGCACTCACACTTGCTTTTATTTTTCTTTTCTTTCAAAGAAGTTAAACTGTTTTTCACATTTCTGCTCCTTTTTTGGTTCTGTTTCAGTTTAAAAATCATGTCTTCTTTTTAAGCAGAATTAAAAAACCCTAAATTTGTTTAAAATTTTTCTTTTCCTGAGAAGTATTTCCCCATACTTAAAAGTAGACCAGGACTTGCACATTCCTGTGTAACAATTAATCTTGCCATTTTGAAATAGGTATCTAGAGAGCATTTTGGAATTGTCGTAGATAAAATTTTGGAATCATCGTAGTACCTGTAGAATACCTTCATGAGAATGAAGTTTTTTTTTTCCTTGAACCTTTTCCTTACAGGCTCATGAGGCAACCCTGGAGGCAAGGGCCAGTCCTGAGCTGAGTGACCACATGCAGCAGCTGGAAAGAGAGGTAACGCGGTATCGGGAGGAGTCTGGCAAGGCTCAGGCGGAAGTGGATCGTCTCCTGGAGATCTTGAAAGAGATGGAAAATGAGAAGAATGATAAGGACAAGAAGATAGCAGAACTGGAAAGGTGAGAACGGTAAAAAGTTAGAAGAGGAGCAAAAGAGCTGGTTAACGTCAGAGATAAGTCATTTTTCTTGTCTTAAAAACCTTAGAGGGCCTGTTTTGGGAAAGTCTGTTTCGAGTTCTTCTATCTTTGGTCCTTTGTTGTGCTTATTGTAAGGAAGAGGGTGTCTTACTGTGTGCTTTCCTTACCTGGCTGCTCAAAATTAGGGCTGATATAGGTAGGAAAAATAGAGCTGTAAGGGAATGGAGAGGGCAGGAAGGGCTGCTGACATTCTGGTGTGTTTGTAAAGCAGTTTGTTGTTTCGATACAATAAATTCCTCAGGCATGGCTCTCACAAAAACGAAGAAGAAAAATGATTTTCAAGAGCTTGTGATGCCAGTTACTCAGATTCTTCTGATAATTGACCTCATAAGTCTTTGTAGTGGTAGGGACACAGCTAAACTTTGGCCCAAGTGAAGCCTGGTGGGCAGATTTGCTTTTGTCCAAGCAAAACTTGATTCAGTACTTTACAGCACTTTCCATCTTTCTCTTGGAGCCAGGAGGCTCGGGTATTTTTCAAGATTATAATGTCCCAAACAAAAATTACGATTTATTACGGTTTAATGACATTTGTGTCACAATTATAAGTAGTAGATCTTGGGGAAGACCTGAATTAGAGTCTGTCTTCTGTCATTTTCTCATCTTTCAGTGGGCCAAGAGTGAATTTATGGGCAGTAATACCTGTTTGGGGTTTTTTTGTTTACTTTACCATTCCCAGTGAAAATCACTAACTTGGAGCAGCAAAATGGAAATTTGATTATTTCCATTTGCCTCGTGCCAGAATACTCTTTCTAATTTCTGTCTTTTCACTATTTAACTACTCTAAAATTTAGTGTCAGGAAGATTTGGGTAGCTAAGTAGAGGACATTTCAGGTTCTGCATTCAGTGGTTATTTTTTATAGTTTGCTGATTGTCAAATTATGGGCCCCTCAGAATGATCTGAAAAACTCTTTTTTAAGGAGTCCATTCTCTTTTCCTTGAAATGTGCAGAGCTCTGGAACAGTTCAGCTAGCCAGCAGGGCTTCTTCTCTCTTTGTGACTGTGAGCAACATCCTGTTAGTTTTCTTCAAGCTGTTTTATTTAACCAAAATTCTTCATACCTGTGGCACAAGCTCAAACACCCAAAAGTGAGGATATATTCTCCTCCCTTTTTTCCTAAGTGAGACATCCTTGAGCCCTTCAGTACACAATGTAATCAGCAGAACATTCAGGCAGTAGGTTGATATTGTTGAATGAGTATAGACATGAAAAGCTACAAGTCATTGCCTGTGTGATTTTTTGCAGTCCTGTTGGGGTCCCCATCTCAGGTGGGGCATTCACCATGTCATCCTCTTCAGGGCAGGCAAGCTGACTAGGGAGTAGGTACAAGCAGAGAAAGATAGGAGAAAGGTTAGGGGGAAGAAATATGTTCATAGTGCCTTAATTATTTTTCGTCTTTGTGGAGAAGTAACTACTGTTTAGGAAAAGAAAGTCAGAAATATGCATCAATCCTCAGCCTAATTCCTAGAGAGACTGAAACAGCAGGAAGAGAATTTTCTTAGATACGCTTTTAATGAAAGCTGATTTTTTATTTACATTAGCATTCAGAAACGAATCACAATTTGACTTGCAGCATCAAACACTGAATAGACACAAGTGGCCTATAAAGAAAAAACTTCATAATTTACAAAGGAAAAATAACAACGAAGAGAAATTAAGATGGGTCTCCTTCTCTTGTATAGATAGCAATTGCACCATCTTCACAGAGTTAAAAATCAAGCTTTTTCTTCAAAAAGTAGAAAAGAGAGATCTGCAAAGCAGTTCTTGTTTGTCGTGTTACATGGTAGTTTCTTGCTGTTTCAGTCACAGACCAAAGTCTTACTATGAAAGCATAAAACCCCCAAATAACTAGAAATCATTCCATAACAATTTGGTGAATACTTTGACTATTCAGTTCTATCCATTCCTTCTTATCACCTGGTCTTCAAGCTTACAAAAAACTGAGTGGTCCTCTTCTCTTTTTAACTTATCTTTTCTACCAGTACTGAGATAAGATAGAATATGTTTTCTCGTATATCTAGTAATTAGAATAGGTATTTTGACTATGTAAAAGAAAAGACTCCTTTTGCTATCATGTGACTGCCAGCAGCCGAATAAATCAAGGCGAGGGAGAAAAATCTAAGAATATTCATGTTCTGTAACCACTCTAAGTGGAAATAGAAAGTCTTGCCCATCTGGAGCTCTCATCTGGATACTGTTAGTGCGGTCAATTAACAAAGTATCAACACCTGAAATGATTTTTCAGGTGGAACTGTAGTGTAATCACAGCACTGGAGCAAGAGATAGAAAGTTCTAGTTCCTTTATAGTGAGGTTTTAAGTGATAGTTTCTCTTTTTCTGAATAATTGTCAGAATTTCTATTTGACCTTAGTTGTTTTCAACTGCTCCCCCAAACCACTGTTCCCTGGCAGCTTGCTTTCTTCTTGTGAGCTCTTGCATAAAGCAGAGATTTTATCATGTCTATTTAATGTGTAGGTTGGTCCTGTTTTTATCTAAAATGCTTGTTTATAAAATATTCTTTCATGGCTGAACTTACATATCCAGGCATGTTACATGCATGTTTTAGAGCTAGAAGAGTCTTGGTTTCTAGGAAATAATTAGATAATTTTGCCTTTTAAAAGTCTTTCCTAAACTATGGTCCATGCAGAGCGAGCTAGAAATAAATTATCTTGACTTCTCATGCTTCTACAGCTGATCAAACTCTGTTGTGCAAAGAACCTTAGTGCCTGCAGAAGCAATTGGCAGCAAGTTAAAACAGCAAATATTGCTGTGCCTATCAGGAACAGTCAGTGTTCCATGTGGAGCAAGACGAGAAGAAATAAGTCGCATTCAGAGAATAACTGTACTAAAAAAAATGGGATTTTTCAAAAGAGAGTCTCTGTTCCCTGTAGTTTTCCCTTTTGCCAGTTCTGTGTGACAGCTAGACCATATGTTGTCAGGGAGAGAGAAATGGTATCACAGTTTCAGCCACAGAAGAGATGTGCATGGAGGAACAGAGAGAAGAGACAGTAGGAAGAGGACGATGAAGTAAAAAGCAGGAAACTGTTCTCCTAAGCCTTTTCAATGCTGCCTTGTGTTTAAGTTAACATAAAGAGGGAAACGCTTCCACTCTTCAGTATCTGGTGCAATTACTGAGTGGGAGACATTGTTTTTCAGCTGTGAATGGGATAAAAGATATTTTAAAAAATGTGGCAAATATGGTGCATAGTATGCAAAAGTTTGGAAAATATTCTAGAGCCAACACAGGGTTGAATGCATGAGCTCACTGGTGTATGTTCTCTATGGGGAGGATTTTGCTTTTCCTTACGGGAAGGTGGGCCCTAAGTTCACATTTCTTCTTGGGTGAACAGCCCTGCAAGTTTTGTTTCTGTCCCCTATCTGGTGGTGTAGAGGGTTTTGTAGCTGTCCGGTTATTCACTTCCTTTGGAACTAACTGTTTGCTTTTTGTATTGCCATTCCATAACCTCCTGTCTCTCTGTAACGTTTCATTTTGTGTTCTGTTCCCTTCCTCGCTTTTCCTTCCCACTTGTCCCATCCCGCCCCGGTCCCCCGAGTTGTTTTGTTTTGTGTTGTTTTGTCTTGTCCGGGGGGCGTTTGTGACTGTGCCTTTCCTCAGAAAGCACGGCTCCCGCAAACTGCACCCTCCCTACCAGGTGTCGGTCCCCGCACCGCAACACGTAGGGGGGTTTGTGTGGGACTTCCTGGGAAAGTGAGTGCCCTTCCAGGCTCCTGTTTCCTCCGGGCTGGAATGTCGCCGCTGGCTGCCCGGCTGCTGCTGCTGCTGTTTGGGGCTGCTGCAATTCCGCTGCTTTCCTTAGGTCAAACGGGAACTGGTTATGTCAAGTACAAGTTCTGGTTGTGACCACAGTCCAGAGGAGGTTTGCTGCTGTGCTCCCTGATTTAAACCCGACAGAAGCTGTTGCTTTTTAATTCTAATTCCCTCGCTGTGTTTTACCTTTGGTTCTGCTCTCTGCTCGCGGTTCTGCCTGAACCAGCTAAAACTCAGTGTTCTAAAATGTGTCATTGACAGAGGTCAGTGTTGACTTATTCTCGAGGTTTATTGTGATGACTATCCTGTAATGAGAAAACAAACAAGCAAAAAATAATGCTCCTTATCTGGGACACGGCCATCCCAGCCTTCAGATGGGTAGTTTGTACACAGATCTATTGCTGTGCACATTCTGTGCAAGTAAGAACAGGCTTTGTGCTTGAGAGGTGGCAGTAAGTACAGCTGTATTTGTTGCTCCAGCAGTTAGTGCTGAGTGAATATATATGGAAGTCCCAGTTCCAGTTGCAGGCTTAAAACTGATTTTCATTTGGCATGCTCAGTATATAAGATAGGCTGTTCTTGTAAGGATGCAGGGCTTATTATTTTTTTTTTTTCCCTGAAGGAAACTTTGCTTTGGGAACAAAGGAAGACAGCACTCAGCTGTGGAATACCAGCAGTCCATTAAGGACAGCTGGAATTAGTGGCTATTTTAAGAAAGAGAATTTGGAGAGTTTTCTTGAAAAGAATTTAAGGATGCCCTTTTCAAGAAAAAGCCTTCCAACTTTTGATTTGTAGCAGCTGAAAGGTATACTCCTCATCTTAAATATCTCTTCTAAACAGTAAATAAAAGATTGAAAAACATTGGGGGATCTCAAAGGAGTGCTGAAAAATGTGGACAGTAGAATGAAGTATCTTATTTTGTCTGTCTTTAAGACAGATATGTTTGGTTAGTGTTCTGTGCAGGATAGATGGAGGGAGAAATTAGCAGTATTTTCCATCAACTTTACAGTTTCCTAGAAAAGTGTAAAGGAAACTGTACTAGTAAATTATGCCCAAAGCTTAAGTCAACAATTAGAAGCTGAAATACTTACTTTCAAACTGCTACTCATATCTTGGAATAATTGTCTTTGGTTTTCAAGTCTGTTGTTTCTGTGAATTTTTCAATAGTTTTTTTAGAGAATTCCTACGCAAGGACCACATCATATATATAATTTAAAGTAAAACATATTTTGTCAAATTAAAGAAAGGTGTTTATAAAGTCACAATCATCACCATTAAAGTTAACCTTGAGAGATGGTGTGGCTATAATTCTATATTGTCTTAACTCGTTATAGCCCTCCATAAATAAATTAAAGTCTGATTCAGGCACTGGAAAACCTGAAACAATTCAATATTATTTAAAAATACTTCAATCCATTTTGTTGCCATAAAACATAAAAGCAAATCAAATATATGTATCTTATGATTGCATGGTATTATTAAAGGCAGAATCTGTTGTTGTTGTTGTGTTTTTCATCCACTTCCCTCAAAAATCTGTAGCTTAAGCGAATATTAAAATTCTAAGGTAAATCACTCAACATTTAGGATATTCCAAAATGAAGATTGCCTTACAATTTTCATTCTCATCTTATGCGAAGTGATACAATCTTTACCCATATATGAACCAATTTTTTCCACAAGAATGCTGGCTGTGAAGGACACAGCTGAAATTCTCCCCAAAAGTCCCCGGTTAGGTTGAACCTGTCATGGGAAATAGCAGCACAACGTTTTAATATTTGGCAAGCAACTGAGGACAGGGTTTTGTAATGGAAAGAAGTGGTCAGGCCCGTAGTTAGTTCAGCTCCACCTCTGCGCACACATATCTGTTAAAAATTAAGATTTTCATAATTTCCAAGCTAAGAAAGGAAGAAGCAATTTCTTTCTTCTCAGTCTTGCTTTATCTTCATACAAGATCAGCATCACGCCTGAAGTCCCGTATCAAGTTTCACAGAGGGAAAACAAAAACACATTTCATATCAATATAACTTCTTTAAACGGATAAGAATAAAAGATGCAGGCACATTTGCTTACAGGTATTTAACTTGAGACATTTGAAAGTATGCTGACTTTGAGAAAGCAAGTGTCTGCCCTCTGGAAGTCAGCCTGTGGTAAAGTGCCTTAAGATCAATGCTCAGACTCACTAATTGCTTTTGAAACCTGCATCTAAGGAAAGAAAAGAGAGACACAGACACTGCCAGTAATTGCAAATCCACCTGTAGAGAGCACCAGGTAAAAACCCCGTCACAGGGATTTTATGGTGACTCCTCAATCCATCCTCACCTTTTTCATATAATGGGATAGTCTTTTTCGATTTGTTCTTTATTTAGCTGTCCTTTATTTCCCATTTTCCCCCTCTTCCGGTGTTTGAGAGAAACTGAAACTTTGTGATATTGCAGAAAGAGCTCTTCTAAAACACCAGGTCAAAGAACCCCAATTAGTCCGGCCCCTGACACGGTGAGAGGTCAGTGCTGGTGCAGGCTTTGGCTGAATGAGCTGCCTGTGTTATCCCCTCGTGGAGCCACCTGAGCCTGGTATTATGTCCGTGTTCGGGCAGGCAGGACCGACACTGTTAAACAGAGATTCACAGCCACGCAGCTGAGTACACACCAGCTCCTTTGTTCAGGTCAGCAGTGGGCTGAAAGCGTGGTTTGTCTGCTAATCTAAGACTAAGGGTCTCCTCTTGGACCCTCCAGGAAGGACCCTGCACTACAGAAATACCAGTAATGACCAGCACTGATTGTGAACTTTTTTCAAGGCTCCTTTTCCTGCCAGATTTTCCGTAGCGATGAAGTCCTGCTTGTTTTTATCATTAAATCCAGGTGGTTTTCAAGCACTCCCTACCGTGCCTGTTACCTGTAATGAGTGTAGGAGTTGTCATCTGCCTTGTATTGCAGCAATCATGGATTTTTTTTAGCAGGTATCTCCTAATCCAGCTGTTAGATCAGTAGAGTGTAAGAGCTGCGATATAATTAAAATAATTATAAACGTAAGGAGAGAGCATCATGTAAATAATGAGCCTAGTCTGCCTATCAGTTTCATTGTTACCTGCCTTTACTCCATCTCTTCAAAAGCTGTTTTGTAGCTTTGTTTCAGTCAGCATCTTTGAGCAATATGAGAGTATCCATACTCACAAGCTAGTGTGAAAGGAGTGAAAAAGAAAAACCACCCAAACTCTCTTTTTTACAGCTGATACAGTAAAAATAAAAGTGTCAGATCCCGACATTGCCTTGGAGCACGGAAAGAACCAGAGGAACATACAGTAATTGCCAGTAAGCCAGTGAAATAGTAGTTTTAGTGCTCCATTGTGGCCATCTGTGGCTGGGTTTGTGCTCTTAGAGCCACGCCTACACGTGTGCATGGATGCACTCACAAACCTTCTGCCTCTGTCTCTCCATCTCTTCCCTATCCCTCTAAATACCAACCTAGGAAAAAGGAAAAGCCCAGCCATCATTCTTTTTATCAAGAAAACATGTCAAAAGTGGTAAACATAAATAGCCTTTCTGCTTTGACAGACACAAGGAAGATCAAATGCCTGTTGTTGCCTGTCAGACTGCTTTGAAGGAGTGACAGAGTAATAAATACACACAATCACTCACGGTCAAACAAGTGGAATTCAAAGGTAGACTGAAAATCGTTACATAAACCACATCCTAAGTACCTCTGAGCCAAATGTAGCAGGCTTATCCTGCTCCCTAAAATGTACAAACGTGTGGAAAAAATTGTAGCTGGGATAACCAACAGCTTTCCAAACATGTATTTCCTAATTAAAATGCTTAAGCGTTCGCATCTCATTTTTTTGATCTTCACCCAGTGATGAGGTTGAAGTCGCTCTATCTTTAACATTAACAAGATGGTATTTTAGAAGAGAACGGGTGTCTCTGAGACGGCCAGTTGGCGTTACAATTGTCCGGTCTCCCCGTGTGACTGTTGCCTCGGGGCACGCAGTTCACGGGGCAGGGCAGGAGCGCTGCTGCTGCGTCCTGTGAGGAATGCTGCGAGTGCGCGTTCTTGCTCGAAGGGAAGGAGTGCAAACCCAAACTGCTGGTTTTGCTCTGGACTGAGCATGTCTGTCTCGGTCTGTATGTGATCCTGCTTGCTTGGGGCTGCAGCCTGGGGCAGATGCTTGCTGTGCTCCTCTGCTCAATTTCACTGATGTAGCCCGTGAGCTGAGGCTTCACCTCCAGCCCATGGCAGACCCACGTTTCCTTCCCAGTGGCTCACAGTTGCAGGTGTCTGCCTTGGGTTCAGTTGGAGTGATAGCTTACACTTACAGCTTTTTTTTCTAATTTTAACCTGCCTTCAGACACGGTCCTTACTTTTGTTTGGATAAATATTATGGTTATTCAAAAAATCCACACTTCTAAAAAATATTTTGTAACAAAAACTTGGAAAAGGGGCTAGCAATTACACTAAATGTGTTTTTCTTTGGAAGAAAGAATTATTCCATTAAAAAATGGAGATGTAGCAATAATTATTCTCTGTTTAAAACCCATGCAGCTGGTTAAATAATACTTCTGTAGCACACAGAAAATTGCAAGTGACCTCAGCATAGTGTTCTACATACTGTTTTGCTTTCATCCTGTGCCAGCAAAAGATGCTACCTTTAATAGCAGTTGGAAGAACTGTATGGCTCATTTGAATTCAACTGGGCAGTTCTGGGCTGCAGCCTGTATGTTTTTCACTGTTAAACTGAAGAAACAATATCACATCATTACAACACAACCAGGAATTGCAAAGGATCCCTGAAACACAAAATGAGAAGTCTAAAATTTTTCCCTTTACCTTATTTATTCCCATATTTAGCCAAGTGTTTATTTTCACACTTTTTTCCCTTTTGTTAAATTTGTTTTCAGTCTTGGATTTCAGTCAGAATTTTTACTTACATGTTTTTCTCTATGAATTAACCAAGGTTTTTGGAACAGTTTAAGTTACTTCAAAATCAAACGCTGAGATGTGGTATTTGGCATTTTACAAGTCTCATCTTTCCCAAATAATACAGCCTGTAGAAGAGCCATCCTTGAAGAGCTTGATTTGAAGAATGTTGGTTCAGAAGCCAAAGAAAAGTACCTTTGCACTAGTTAATCTGTTACAGACCAACAACAGCTGCTTGTACAAATTCAATACCCTACACTGTTGATAGTAAAATTTATGCCATAAATGAGGACTTCAAATTTCATTTCCATGCCTCCATATACCAAGAGTAATAAAGAATATATCAGTGAGCCTATCCTATAGAAATATTTTTATCCGGCCCATATCCTGCCTTTTTAGAGTGAGATTTTGCCATGGGAAAAGTATAAAATACGTTGTAAAAACCAAATTGCTACTTTGGACAGACGGACATTTCCTTTGCCTTTCTTCTATTGACTGAAAATCATCAAAATTAAATCCAGATTGAAAGGATCTGTATTTATGGTTCCTGGATGACTTACCTTGCTGTTATCAGTGAAATTGAGAGCAGATGCCTATGAAAGATACTGGAGACATTTGGAAAAAAAAAAAAAAAGCAATAATGAACCTATGGGACCTCATGTTGTACTGGGCACTCCAGCATTTTGTCTTGGTCTCTTCTGCTGGTGAACGATGTTGGAGAGAACTGTCAAAAATATATGGTCATTATTGTTTTTAGATTGCACCTTATATGGGAGAATTACATGGCAGGACAAAGAGGCAGCTGCTGGTTTTGTTTGTCTTTGGAAGCAGTGACTTCAACGTCAAAATTAAGAAAGATGAGCTTTTAGCTTTGACAAGTCTTCAGGTCTTGAGGACTTTACTCCACGCTTGGGGTTTTTCTCCTTTCTCTTTAGTCTGTGTAGACCAGTTGGGATCGTCTGCAGGACAATTGCGTGTCTTGCTCATGGAGAGAAAATAAGCCCTTAGAAGATGTTGGAAAGGAAGACATTAGGTTTCATCTCAGATAGTCAAACTGTATTTTCAAAATGTTCATTAGAATTCTGGACGAAGAGTACTTGCTAATGATGCAATGTAAATCTGGAGTTTCCTTGTAAGATGGCTTATTTTCTTTTCCCAAGAACTGTTACATATTGGAGACCATTTTCTCTACAGAAAGTTGCCTCTAATTGAAATGGTGTAATCTAATCTAAAGGTCCTTTTTTCTCTTATTTCTTTCTCTTGTTGGTTTTTTTTTTTTTTTTAATTAGATGTCTATAAAACATGCAGCTCTGTGTTTGTGAATGATTGTGTGTCTGTGTGTCATTACCTGATTTATATCTGCTTGTTTTGTCCTTTATTCTTGAACTGCTTTATCTCTGGACTCTGTTTTCACAAACTCTAACTCTTTCTCTTTCGCATCTCCTTCCTGGATTTGCTGCTTCCTTCAGCCTCACCTCAAGGTCAGTATTCACTTTTAAAGGGGTGTTTCTAAGACTGTCTATTCAGCTAAAATTGAGATCTTAGAGAAGATTGCACATCAAATTACATGATTGCTAAATAAAAGATCAGAGATTTGGTTAAGTCTGTGTAGGAGGATGGGTTGAATAGGGTGCATGTTTAGAAGGAAAGAATTTATATCAAACCATTGTAAATCAATGCTGCTGTGCACTGGGAAGAGGGGGGAAGACTAACCAATGAAGTTTTTAAAAGGGGAAAAACTACGGGAACAGGAAGCTGCAGCAAGACACTTTAAACATTACTGGTTTTATCTATTACTTTGAGAGGAGATTGGCCATTAGCCTGGTACATACACATGCTGTGGAGTGCAAAAGTAGTTCCTTGGAAATACTAATCAGACCAACTTTAACTGCTGGATCGTTATCATCGCATCTCTGCCCGAACCCTTACAGCGATGGTACAGAACGGGTTTTGGTGCAGTCTGAATGTGCTGTGCTGTCAGAAAGAACCGAGGGCTGAGGGTTAAAAGATAAGTGAATTGGCAGGAGGATGAATTTGTTCAAAACACACAGTGATAAGCCACTGAAGAAAGCCTACCAAGAGCCAATATGTTTTGGGTCTTTCAGCCGTGGCTCATTTTTCTGTTTTTGTATTTTAAAAGCAGTTGCTAACCATAGATTTTGGGATTTCAGTAGAGTAGCTCAGAGTAAACATCTATGGCCTAAATAAAACAAGAGTCCATTATCTAGTGACTCTCGTTTGCCTTTGAAAGCTCTGAAACCATGCTGGATTTTAGTCTTTGCTTGCTTGGTAGAAAGCATCTGTGACTCCCGGAGAAGGAATGATGGTAATTGTTTCAGGCAGTGTCTTTGCCCAGAAAGCCACTACTTCATGACTGAAATTCTGAGCTCTCAACCAACATCCGACTTCGCTGTTGGTGATTAGCACTGCAAAATGTGGTGGGACTGGAATCCCCCAGCGCTGCGATGCTGCTGACGCCTTCAAATCGTGTCAGCGTCGTGACCTTGGTTTGGCACAGGCGTTGCACTTGTGGCCGTGGGTGCGTGTTTTTCTTCCTCCCACAAACTGGAAAAAGATTGGGAGTGAATCGTGTTGTTGTCATCCATCAATACCTTCCGTATTCAGTGTGTCATACTGGCATACTCGTAATTACTGGGCAGGGGAGGTCTGGCCTTGAATGACTCCCTTCAGGTCCCAAAAAACACAACTGCCTGGAAGCTTTTTCTGCCCTGTGAGCATTCTCCTCTGAAATAACCACGCTGTCTTTGGCTGCACGAGCAGGGCTCTGGGGGGCAGTCTGTATTTGCCTGTGAGTGGAACTTGGTGTGCTTTGGCCAATAAAGTCCCAGCTGTTATGGAATCCAGCTGTCAGAGCTGTTCTGACTTCGATCCACGTGGCTGTAGGCTTCTATCAATACCTGTGCCTGTGCTGGAGTTAGTGATAAGAGGGGAAACAATTTTAGGGTGCTGTTTGGTTGTGGTCTTTCTAAGACCTGGCTTTCTGAGACCTGTGATTTCTCTTTTCACAAGCAATGTAACCATAACTCTTATTTCTCATAGTTAGAGCATATTGTAAAATTTGGCTAGAGAAGATATGGCTGTGATTGAAGATGACCAAGTGCTAGGATTAGGAATTTGGAAGAGTTTTCTGCTAAAATGTTAAAGAAATTGTCCATTCTGTCCTCACAGTTTCTTAGTCAGTTTATTGATTTTTTTTTTCCCCTTGGTATTACTTTTTTTTCCATTTTTAAAATTATTATGGTTAGTTGCTGAGGTTTTAATTTATTTGTTAAAATAAATCAAGAATGTAAGGAAGTAGGTGGAATGACTGCTCTTGGAACTACAAAATCTCTGCTGGCCAGAAACAAAATAAAAAGATTCTCCTCAGGGCAAACAGGAAAATTACAGTGGTTGAAGTACACTAGTTTCTTTCCTAAGCATTTCAGAGTTTGCCTAATTACCACTGACTGCAACATATGAAGAAATAGCTGTTCTGTGGAGTTGCATTCTACCTTGGAAGCTGCTACGGGAGGCGTAACTTTATTTTTCTCTGAGTGATGTAAAGCAGTTTTTTCAGACATCAAAGCAAATGTGTCTCCTGGAAAAGAACTGAATATGTGAACAATGTGTTAGGTATGTCTGTCTTCTAACAGGAAGAAATACTCTGAAGTTTTTTTGATAAGCATCCCTGCTGATGACAGCTTCACATAAAGAACTCCCCAATGCTGGCTGAATTCAAGAGTAACAAGCCAAATAACACTATACTGATGTCATTACCTGCAGCAGTGAAAAAATTGGAAAAAATACCATAAAATCATATGCTCCAGTTCTTCTAAGCTGTTCATTTGAATATGTGTCATGAATGTTGATATAAAGATAAAAAGACTGACATCAGGTGCTTTAGTGAGCGACTGCATGTTTTTCAAGGGAAAAATGAGCTATATTGATAAAGCAAAAGTAAGATTTCCAGCCTCCAGCTGGGTAACAAACAGCTTAACAGGGCAGGAGATATCCCACAGGAGGCTTGACTTCTAGTGTCCTGCTTTCTACTGTCAGATTTTCTGTTAGTTTAGATCACATAATTAATTGTACTGTCTGTCATACCTTAAAGCAAGTAATCCAGTTCTTAAAAGAAAGTTTTCTGGATTTTTTTGCTATATCAAAGAGAATTTGATGCTCTAGGAAGTAATAATGAAATACTGTAAACCGTTTTTCCACAAGCAAAATGGTTTGGTGATTAGATGAGTACAGACTGGTGGCATGAATCCAGACAAAAGTCTGCTAAGAGTGTCCGTGTAAAATTAAATGTCAGTGTAGCAACTCAAGTGTAGCCTTATAAAATCAAAGTAAAAACAAAATACTAACTCTGAGGGGATTATTTCAGTCCTTTTTCCAGTGTCCTAAATGTATATTAAACAGAACATGTCTAACCACCGAAGAAATATTTAAAATGTCATCCTTCTATATGAAAAGAGCAGATAATATTGCATAAAAAGTTCAACAAGTACAGGAAACTCAGGATGCTATTCAGTAATTCTTTTTAAAAAACCCCCAAACAGCAGAGTCCTTAAGTGACGGGCATGTAGTCTCTGGTACCTGTGGGCTTTTTACTGGGCTGGAAATACCTTTGCACACTGACTCGTGTGCTGGCCCTCCAGGAAGCCGTGGAGCTGAGCACTGACCAAGTGCCAGGGCAGTCAGGGGAAATTTCACTGGAAACGTGGCTGGCTCTTCTTTCATACCTTCAGAAGTCTCCAGGTCTTCACTCTGCCACAGGCTTGGTCATTAACCGTGTCAGGGAGTGATAAAAATTTCAAGTGTGTCGAGTCAGCAGTGGTTTTAGCTCAGCAGAGACAGAAACACTGTCCTCAGAGAAGTTTCCATTTAAATTTCCTTGGCTGTCTCCAAAAAATAGCGATCTGTAGTAGTTGTTTTCTATTCCATATGTGTTTCTTGTAATTCTACTCAGAGCTAAAATGGCTTTGTGGAATTATTTACACTAAAAAGTACTCTTCTTTTAAGAGCTGTCTGCTCCTTGTGAGTGAGGAAAAATAAGGAGTCTTAGAGATGATAGTGGGAAAAGGAAGAAATGAAGGCATCGGGCCTGGTTATGAGGGTTGGGTAGCCATGAGGTCACAAAATAGAACTGTGGTTTTCCTTGAAACAAGTCACTGGCGTAGCCTTTCCTAAATTTGCTTTAGGTATGGTGATTATCAGAGCTTTCCTCTGTTCAAAGTGCAATCTGTACCTTTTCCGTCAAAGGTCCTCTTTTCTTGCCTCATTTGACTGCATCTTAATGAAGCAAAATTATTCACAGCTGTACATCATCTCAGAATTCTCACTTTTCTGCAGTCTCACGTGATCTGATTAATTTCCTACTACCAGCTGAAATTAATTTAATTATGTGAAACAACAGGAGCCATTTTTCTCTTTGTGTTATTCCTTTGTTTTCAGCGCATATATTCACAGAGTATGCAGGTTTCCAGTGGGATTTTGAACTGAGGTAGCATTAGAAAGACAAGTGACACGGCACTAGGGAGGAATTTTGTGTGTCACAGTATGCTGTGAATTTTGAAGACGTCTGAGTCAAATGCTCTGAGAGAGAAATCTTTCACAGTTTTTTCAGAGATAACAAAAAGGTGAGGCTTTTGCCATATTATTTGAAACGTCGAAAGACAACATGATTTTTGGAAGACATTTTAAGATGTGTCTTTATCTTCCTAAATCCCAAACTTGACAAATTACATAGCATGTCATCATCAGAAGATTAAATGGAACGATCACTCAAACTTCATGCAACATTAAACATTTTGACTAACCCATGTGTCACGTCACATTTAGTCAAAGGCATAAAATCTGAAGATTATTCTTCCTCTTTGATGGCTAGCTTCTGTGCAAAATGTTATCCCCCCAATTGCCTAGATTTTTATTTCTGTTAAAATTCCACAAGCCAGGCGGTGAATGCGTGTATCTATGGTAAAATAGTCTTGGTGCAGACGGTTCCCTAAGTGAGAGTACCACAAGCTTTAACAGCCCCTGGACTCAGCAGTCGTACAGTAATTACAGAGAATGCAGCTGGGCAGGACTTTTTTAAAAAGCTGCTGAAAAGGATCAGCTCAGTTGCTGTTTTTCCTGCTTTTTTACTCCCAAGGACTCCTTTCAGATCCCTGAACATAATGGTAAAGTGTGCAGGAGTGATGCCTTGCTCGTGGGATTGTTAGAGCAAGTTGCAGGCCATGAGAAAATTAGAAATGTGCAGATTGATGCAATCAGATCAGGTAAACACAAGGTTGCTGAGGGAGCCAGCTGATGTCATAGAGAGGACTCTTCCTGTCATCTTCAAAAGCTTTGCCTGTCAGGGAGGTTGCCTTTGGCTGGCAAACATCACACCCATCTTCAGGAAGGATGAGGAGGAGGATCTGAGGAGTCCCAGGCCAGTCAGTGGTGGGAAGTTCAGGTTCAGCACAACTTCAGGTGCTGGGAAGTTTTTGGAGCAGGTCCTCCTCAAAGTCACCTCCAGGAACCTGAAGGAAAAGAAGGTGCTAGGGAACAGCCAGTGTTGGATTTACAAGGACAAATCATGCCTGACCAACCTGGTTGCCTTCAGGGATGAGATGTCTGGCTCGGAGGAGAATCAGCAGTGTTCAGTGTCTTTATAGTGGTGTGGGTGATGAGACAAAATACACCTCCAGAATTTCTAGAGAAGACAGACTTCTCTCAGGCATGTTCAGTGAAAGGTTGAGAGGCAATAGACACAAATTACAACTCGTTCCAACCTAAGTCCCATTGAGATAATTGACAGAAAACCAGTGATCAGTCGGGTACTGATGCATGGTCCAGGGAGGCTGAGGAGCCCTCAGCACTGGAGAGAATCAAAACTCATCTGAACAAAGCTAGGAGCAACCTGCTCTAACTTGGCCTTGTTTTGGGCAAGGTGTTGAACCAGGTGATCCTCACACATCCCTCCGAACAGAATTACTCCGTGATTCTGACTTTCTGTGCTAAGTTAATCTGTATTCTTGGACAAGCTCTACAGTTTTTGTATGGTTTTGGTAAGAATTTCTACGTAATAGTGACCTGGGTAATAAAAGAGGGTAAACAAAAATGGTCTTGTTATTTCATAGCACTGTACAGCTGTAAGAAAAGAAAGAAAAGTAGGGGGGTGGGGGGAACAGAGTCCGCTGCACTTTTATTTCTTGCAAATTTCTATATGTGTTCTCACTTTTTAAACAATTTTGAAAAGAATTCCTGCTTTCTGGAATACAGTATCCCTGTGATATAGGTCAGATTGGTATTAGTAGGTTTGTCTAGTAGTTTACGCAGACATTTTTCTTTCATGATTTCTAATATAGCTCTCCCCTTCTTCCCCATCCCTAAACACAGATACTCTCAAACTTGATTGCTGTTAATAGAATCAGAGAAGAGAAAATTGGAAATTCTGTTTCACAATTTTTTTGTTTGATCTCTGTAAGCTTTTGTTGCTGGTGAGAGCTTAGACTGGGACAGTGACCTTTTATCTGACAGGGAGGGGATTCACTGTTTTGCCTCTGTAGTTACCAGGTTTGCTCTTACGTCTCGTCATTGGGGCTGAAAGAACCATTTTCCATTTCCATTTGCAGTTTCCCTTTTTGTCACATCCTTTCTCTTGCTCAGGCTCTGGGCAGATAAAATAGAGCACAGTTGACCCTGGATTTTCTTCTCAGCTCACTTGTTGAGCATTTTTCTGCTGTGAGATTTCCCGGGGGCTGGGAGTTACTGGCCATGTGCTGAGTCTGCGCCATGCCTGAACTGAACCTTTGGTTCCTGTGTTACTTGGGAAGTTCCAGTTCCATTCCTGACCTGCTCCCCAGGTGTGCCTCAGACGAGGGCATCTGAACCTCGTGTTTCAGGTGTGCCTTTTTTACTTTACTGATCAGCTGAGAGCATTGCTTCACGGGTCACTTATGTTTTCCGTCCTCATTCCTGTGAAATCAGTTCCCTAACAGGCCTATGCATCATCGCTGCAAATAATCTCTCATCTTTTGGATGAAAAATATGTTAGATAAGCATGGATATTTATTACAGTCATACAGTTTATAGATTCAGTGAACAGTTCTGTTGCTATCAGTCGATTAATTTGAAATCGTTCTTAATCGCTTGACTGTAAAATGAAAACAAAATTTCTTATCCATGAAATCCCAAATGGGCTATTAGAGATATTGCAAGATAAAAACGTGCTTAACATTCTTAGGCTAAAATTAAATTAGAAAGCTCTCTTTTCCCCCTTTCCCTTTCTCTTCTGTGGCTCTCTTCCATTTCATTGTTCTTGCAGGGTGGTGTATTCAAGTATTCCCTTCTCCTGTGTAACATATTCTTCATCTGCAAACAATAGAGGGCCCTTTCATACTGGAATATGTCAGCTTTTCTAGATAGTCCTCTTGAAGTACCCCAGGCAATTCAGAGAGATTTAATCAAGCTCTCAGTAACTTACTTAATTTCCTGCTTATCCAGCAGATAGGCCATTCTTCTTAATTAAAAGAAATGGGGTTTTATCAGTTCCTTAGAGAACAAAATATTTCCAGTTGTCACTTTAGTTCAAGGCTGAGTAGTTAACTCCCATCTCCAAGGGGTAAAGTGCCTCCCATCCCTTTAGTGACCCAGCACACTCCGTTCAGTGTGAAGTGCTTTTACAGGGAACATTCCTATGTATCTATTCATGATACTGGACAGATTTGATAGAAATTGGGATCAAGCATGTTGGTAGTTTTGGGGTGGCAGCGGGGTTGGAATGATCCAGTTCCGGCATCCTTCCTTCAAGCATTTTGGAATGAACTTTACCATTACAAGTAACTTGATTCTTTTTTTACAAAACCGAAAGCGAGCAAGAATTACAAAGTCGAGTAGGAAAATGCTCTCCTTAAATGCACAAGAGCCTCATTTCATCCTAGAAATTACAGCTGCCAGCAAGTGGCACTTGCCAAGCTGGAGTGCTCAGGGCCAGCCTCGACAAAGAAAGCAGAAGGTGCCAACCCGACAGGAAAGGGAGGCTCAGTCCTCCTCTCCTGTATTGCTCAACCCTAGGCTTTTTTGTGTCCTGAGTTGTTCCCACATGCTTGGAACTGAAAGAGAGGTGACATAATGCAAGTTTACCCTACAAGTATCTGTAAGGATCAGGACTCTTACCTTCCTTCAGTGGGGATGCTGTACCTCTGAACGTGCATTCTTTTGGGAGCACCAATATTGTGTTCATCCTCGGATCTCTCCCCTAAGCTTGCCTTACTCTGTAGTAGTCTGCATTATATTTTCACTTCAGTTTCTTTAGTCTGCAGTGTTTTATAACAAGTGTATTCTGAGTTTTCAGGTGGTAGGATTCTTGGTTTCGCGGGATGTCCCTGAATTCTCAGGTAATTGTACCAAATTTATTAATGTTGTTAACTTAAAACCAACTATTAGATATATACATGCCTTCATTTCAGTTTTCAGTGTGTAATATTTCACTTTCCTAAATCAATCAGCAGAATGTTAGCAATTTCACGTAGTAATAAACAGCTTAGAAATAGTTTTTTTAATTACTAACTCCTACCAATATATGTAAAATACATAAGAGCATGCACATTTTCAGTATTTAGAATGTCAGCATATTTTAAAGGATTGATACCTCAAATCAGTGTGAATTGTCTTTTCTTTTAGCACTTGTTCCTCTTGCTCTTTTTTTTTCTTTTTATCATTTACTTTAAGGCCATCCTGTATTAAAAAAAAAATGGGAGAAAGCATTAAATGAAGTTGGTAGTAAAAATTTTATTAGGATACTGCAAAATGACACTTTATACTGCAGAAGCGGCCACTGACTTGGAATGTGAAAATAATGGATTTTCCTGTTGTATTTGGAGTAGAACACTTGTATATAACTGCAGCATTTCATATAATTCCTCCTTAAAGGAGATATTTCGTGACCATATGTCCCAATCACAGGGACTGTTTCCCACAGCAAAAGCCATGGGGAGAGCTTCTGCAGGCACCGTGCAGTGGCACTGTACAAAGGTTAGCAGAGAAATGCCAATGACTGAGGGCTTTCTCTCCTTAGATCATGGCAGGCCTACTTCCCTTCATTGCACCTCCTGCTTTCAGCCCAGGCTTCCCATTTTAATAGGGAATATGCAGATGTGTGCTCAGAGAGCTGGGGCACTGCACGGTTTCTGATGGTTTGTTTCCTTCGACTGCTTATTTCCATGTTCTTTCTTGGTGTGCTTGGATCACATGAACAAGTGACAGCTGAAATACAGCTGAAGGAGTCTGCTTTCTGTTTGTAAGGGCTTCAGGCTTCAGACCTTATTGTAACTTGGGCAAAAACCTGATACTGTCAGCAAAAGCCAAACATTCAGAAGATTACTCTAAAGTTAAATAGAAGGAGTAAACACATGCTATTCCCGTTTTGGGAGCAGGTATGAACTCCCAGTTCTTTTTCTTTATGGGTGTAATCTTCCCCACGTCCATTTTTGTCTCTTGATCATTTTTTTTAATAGATATAAATACCTCTCACTAGTTGGCCAATATCTGCAAGGAAATTCTAATTTTGAGCCATAGTGAGTTTGATTTTAAGCTGCATGGCTTTTAACTTTTTTAATTAGTTTGAAGGGTCTGTACAGTGTTAATTTCTTCCTTACACCAGTCTGCACAAGCAGAAAGCAATCAAAAAGAAAAAAAGCCAACACTAACTTCAAGGGGATTTAATTTGGTTTCTTGAAAATTCCAGAGAGGAAGGAGTATGTTGTGTGTTTTCTTCTGCATCTTGGAATAGTTGTTTCTTGAATTAGAAATTTTATTTCTAAGTAGAAAGGGACTGGAAAGCTTCTCTTGTCTTTCTGTATCCTGTTTCGACCATAGCCTCATTAACACAAATTAGATTTTCAACACTGTTTATGTCTCTCAACCTCCAGTGTATGCCTTCACATAAAAAGATAGATGATTTATTGAAAATATGTTGTATTTGTGTTAGTAATATTCTTCTTGACAGCAAAGGCTGTCGTTTGCTGATATTTCCTAATGATTAGGAGTGTTCCTCAATTACTTGGAAAATCAGTTCACTGAAGAGAGGAAGAAAGTGTCTCAGTGACATCCTACATCAAGGCAGTTGCCCTGAGAGGGAGATCAGCTCAATTAAAATCTTAATTTTGCCTCATTTGTCTCAAGGTCACCAAATAAAAAGTAGTTCACTGGAGTAGTGTAATTGCCTAGATAAAGAATTTATCTTTCTGATACACATTCCAGACTAGAGCTAATTTAATTAGCCAACCTTCTGATCTCTGAGGCCATCAGTGAGAGTATATTTCAGATATCTGACACATGGGGGCATCTTGTCGCTGGAGGCGTTTTTAATGTGCTCCTTTATAATACATTAAAAATTAAAGTATGTGTCCATAGTACTCACGGACCTACTTGTTCTGTATCAAATCCACGTGCTGTGGAGTGGTAGAAATCCCTCCTCCAATGCACGAGGCAGTAACCAGTGAGGTTACCAGTGCTGTTAGAGACACCTCCACTGAGGAGAGACTCCTGCGTGGTGCTTTTCAACCCTCACTGCGTGCTCCAGGACCCCGGTGGTGTTCACTAAATCCCATCTCCCGTGTGCCAGACTGAAAATGCAGTGTTACAGCTGCGGCAGAGGAGGAGGGCCTAAGCTGTCTGCACTCTTCCGACGGGCTGTGCAGCCCTGGGGGTGGCACATTGATCACAGATAATGCTGCTGTCCCCCCTTTGCCAGGCAGCCCAAAGTCTGTAACAAATCACCTCAGCAGGCACTCTTCGTCCTAACCTGATGTGGGCTGTCAAAGCCAGGGATTCAAAATGTTTTTTAGAAGAGGAGATAGCTCTTAATAAAAGTTTGCTAAGCCCCTGAAGGAAATATGGCAGACATGCTGATGCCAGAATGCTTTTTGNGTCACTGTGGTGTGTGCTCGCTACCAGAAATTGGTGTCCCCGGTGGATCCCAAAATGGAGCCGTGTCCCTCCCCTCTCAGGTTCTCCCGGTAACGGAGGTGCTGTGGCAAGGTGCAGTTTGATGAGTGTGGTCACAGGGCTTTTCAGTCAACCCCATCCTGTTGGACACTTCTCCCAGTACGGTCTCTGGGAATGGCCAGCTTTGGATCAGATTCTGTACAGCGTCTTTGTAGCTACCAGAACAAACACTTTCCAGTTCCCATCTGCAGAGAGAATCTTTTGGAGAGATTCTTCTTGAAAACAATTTTGGTTTGAGATCAGATAAGTTATACCAGATTTTTATTTGGGCATCTCAGTGACGTAAAAGCATCAGGTTTTTAGCCCTGAAATGGACAGGTTTGCATTATTTCAGAATGGTCCTGATAGCATCACTTGCTCACATCTTTTCCTAGGAGCAATACTCTGAATGTTCTTGTGCAGGTTTAGCTTTTTATCAGAAATCCTCTTCCACTGAGTTACTACATCTGTTGTGCTTTTGCTTTTGTCCTTGGCAACTGCTTGGTTTAATACTTCCTGCTGAATACTGGATTTTCAGTAATTGTCAGCTTAAATGTGTGAGACCTGTCTTGATTCTTAACCATACGGTTGGAAAGATGGCAGAATAATAATGTTCAACTGTTATCCCAAATTCCTTCAAATTTTTAGAACTTCTCTCTTCGTAGCTTGTTTACATACATATAGATGTTTTAAGCTACTCTAGCATGGTTCTTAAACATTTTGCTTTTAAAATTTTCATCTCCTTACACTATATTTAATTTTTTGTTTGATTTCAAGGGCTAATTTTTACATTTGATTTTTCTTTTAATTATTGTTTGTATCGCGTATTGTTCTAGAAGGCATTGAAAGATCACATGTCCGTCTGAAAGAAAACAACTGCTCTATTGTGATTGTTTTCTCTTCTGGCTGGTGGGACTGCAGTTAAAAAAGATGTGTTATCTTATATCACACTCTGAAATACCCTCTGAAACCTCAATAAAATGCCATTCATAAGGAAGATTTTATTGCTGTTTAGCAAACACTTTTTTCAGCCGAACGGTGCAGGTCTCTTGAGCAGAGGGTGGCTGGCTGTGTGTGATCTGTTCACAGGGCAGTTGGTTTGTGAGCTGGAGTTAAAGGTAAAGAGAACAGCACCTTCGGGACTTCTTCCCACACTGTTAGGGCCAAATTCAACTAACCCTGTGTGTTGCAGGGGGAAGGAATCCACACCAAAGCCTAATCGGCCGTTTTATAAATGTCATTTTTGGCTTTGCATCTGTTTGCTCAGTTAACAGAAGCAGGAAAAAAATACAACAGAACAAACTTATTTGTTGAACTACTGAATGCTTTTATTAAGGTCCTTAAAGTCTTTGTATTTTTCTTAACAAAGGAACACCCATACCACTGTGTTACAGGTTTATTTCAGAGTTCACCTGGAGTTTGTATTTTTAATGTTCCTAGCGACAATAAAAACTAAAAGTTGCAAGGTTTTAAGGTTAAAGGTTTCTTTCCTAGTTGAATTGCTGTCAGCTTTCAAAAACAGTTATCAAACCTGACGTATAATTAATTTGATATTTAATCTCTGAAGTCTGATTTAAAATTTTACACCAGTTATGAAATTATGGTAATGTATTCATTATTTTCATCACAGAACTTGTTTCCTAGGAAATATGTGCTGAGAATTTAAGTAGCTGGGGAGCTGCACATTGATTTTATTAGTCTTTTTTTTTAGCTGCACATTAGCTGGATGAATAGGCGGAAAGGATTTTATCTACAAAACTGTAATTAGAGATTAATGAAAACATGAAGTGCTAAGTGTTTAGAGTGTCTTCTTGTATTTGGCCCTGTCTGAAAGCAAACCTTTAGTTTGCTTGATTTGATATGGACTTGTTGCACTAAAACAAAGAGACTTTGTTTAATCTCTGCTAATAATCCCTCCATTTTAGCTGGTTGGTTGAGGCAGTTTTTCTCTTCTTACTTTTCTTTTGAGAATACCAAGACAGCAGCATTTGACTTTGCCACTGTATGTAGCTGGGCTATTGTTGTGACTTGAGCACACCCTGGTTAATTCTGGTGGTGTTTCTTTTAATTCCCTCATGAAATGTTCCAGGTAGCATTATTAACTTGTGCCACCAGTGAACTTCATCTGTTGTTAATGAGTCGGGTGATGGGTTTCTTTTCTGAGGTGTTTCTAAATTATAGGAGGGTTTGGGTAACATTTTTTTTTTATTATACTGAGTTTCTAGATTCATCTGGCGTACGCTCCCCTATCTCTTATCTTCCCACCAGCTGCTTCTGGAAGAAAATGTTTGTGTTGTTTTAGCTACAGGGAGAGATGTGCTAGCTGCTGTGCTGACTGCATCAGGAGATGTGCATCGCTGTCGTGCAAGTAATTCTTACCACTGAAGAAAGACAGTGATCAGTGTGACGTCGAGATCTGCTTCAAGTCTTGACTTTAATGCCTCTTGATTCAGGTGCTGTTGGCCTCCTGTTCCTAAAATTTGGGGCAAGCTAGTTTCCCAGTGCCTTCATCCCTTGCCTCCTCCAGTGCTGACCTGAACACACACTTTGTTTTTAGAAATCAAAGTTTCCTAGGCTCAGGAAATGAAGTCCACCCCCCATCTCTTAAAGCCACCATGGGACGATTTGACTCACATGCAGCAGCCCAGTTAAATTTTCAGGATCTGTTAATATTTTCGTTGGCATTCCTTACCTTGTCATAAGTGGTGCAGAGCAGCAAGGAGCAGCGTAACAAAATGATGAGAGGTTTGGGGAGAGGGTCACAGGCAGAAGAGGTAGTTGAGTGCAGCTGAACAAGAACAGTTCAGGTGTGGTGGTTGGTCTTTTAGCTTGGATGCAATGTGCAGCAGAGGTGGTAATATTAAACAAGGTTTGTGAAGCATAATGAAATTATTCTTTCTTTTAGTTAGCAATTTAATGCACCATTTTTGAGCTTGTTATAATGTCGAAGGGCAGTGACAAACTAGTTGAGAAGCTGCAGCTGCTACATACAGCCAAACAAAGCAAAGGAAAAGGCCCAGATAACACTGACAGTTCTTTAAAAAAACCCCAACCCAGTCATACTAAATTCCATGTAGGTCTTCAGCAGTGTGTAATTCCCCTGATCCTAATTTTTGAATGGATAAGATGAAGAACTTTGTTCAACCTTTGGCAGCTTTCCTCTGACTGTCAATCACACTCCCAGTTGTGGTGATGGGGCTGTGTGATGTGGTCAGTCCTGTTCCCTTCACTGCTTATTTATCTTCCTATCATCACTTTCTTTTTCTTGAGGTTAAGCAACTGGGCTTTCCAAACACTGCTATTATTCTCTGTGATTTGGTGACTAACCCTAACTAAGGTGAAGTGAGTTTTGAGCAACTAAAAGCCAAATCAATACCCTTTAGAACAGGTTTTTTTTCTTATTTTCAAAACATAGCATTTTGGGAAGTTTTTCCTCAGTTTCCTTCTGCTATATGCCCCAGAATGTAAGTATTTTTCTTTGTGTACCCAAACTACAAAAAAACCCAAGCAAAACGAGAAAACCCAAACAACTCAGCTCTGTCATTATATTCATGATCTTTGAAATTCAGAAGTTATGGTTAAGGATATGGGCAGCTAAAATATTTTGTGGAGGCAGGCCTTAGGAACAAAGAAGCGACGAAGGAAATTTGGGGTAAATGGTGTAAGCTGGACAATTCTCTGTGTCTCTTAGGACTACAAAACGCTTGGGGATCTTAGGCAGTGATAGCACCATCCTCACGGAGGGCAGTGGAGGGTAGGTGCTGATCTGTCCCTGGGGATCAGTGATAGAAGGCGAGGAAGAGGAGTGAAGTTGCATCAGAGGAGGTTCGGGTTGGACATTAGGAACAGGCTCCTCACCGTGAGGGCGCTGGAGCAGAGAAGTGATCACAGCTCCAAGCCTGACACGTTTGAGGTGTGTCTGGACAGTGCTCTCAGTCGTGTGGTTTAGCTTTAGGTAGTCCTGCAGCAAGCAGGGAGTCGGACTCGAGGATCCCGGTGGGTCCTTGCCAACTTGAAATATTCCATAATTCTCTACCATACACTGCAGAACCTAATATTTTGTAACACAAGGTACGTTGGCAATTCAAAACTAAGTAACGTATTAGTCCACTGTGTCCAGTTTTCCGTGCGGGTTTTTTCAGTCATGCTGACTTTTTTATCACTTTAACTCATGTTGAGGAGCCAAGTGTTCTTTCAAGCATCTGAAGTTCATCTGTCCCTGAGCATTAGCAGCTGCAGCAGCAGCGGAGTGTCCTGTGGGTGGTGGTAATGCTACAGCAGTGAAGGCTGGAGCTCAGCAATCCTTCTGACGTGGCTGACGGACACATAGAAATATCTCAGAGTGCCTGAGTCAGATGAGTAAAACAGGCTGTTTCTGTAGCAGTGTACAAGAGCTGCGTGCTTGTTCCTGGTGTGTGAGTCATTGTGTGAAATACAGCACGTGTGTGTACTCTTCATATGGCAGGGAGGCTTTTGTGGTGCTTCAGAAGCGTTCCAAGTGTTTACTTAACCTGGGTTATTCTAAAAACGGTGTCATGTGTTAGCCACGTAAATGTGAAGGAAAAGTATGTTAAAATATAATATTAAAATTCAAATTAACCTACTCATATTTTCAGTTACCATTTTAGCAACTTCTGTTTTACAAGAATAACGTCTGAAATTATGTCAGAAAAGATAACCAGATAATAGCTTACATTACCTTAATGTGTAGCACGAAAATCCATACGAGGAGAGAATTAGCAGCTGTATGTATGCTGATGTGCATTACAGCAAAAGATAATGAGATTAGTGTCAAAATGAAAAAAATATTGACGTTAGTACAGAAAAAAATAATTTCATGAAAGCCTTAATAACTAAAAGGGCCTGTGTAGTAATTGGTCTTCCGAGGGAGGAAAAAATCTTCTCAAGGCCTGATGGGTAGCAAAGTGACTTGCCACTTTTCACTTTTCACTTTTTTCACTGGTCTTCTATTGTTTATATTGTCTTGAAATAGTTTTAAAATGTGAAATCTTCTCATTTGAAATTTTTTATTGCTTATTGTGATTGTTTGACTTCAGTCCCCGTGGTGTTGTGCTGTACTTCAGCACTGGAAATTCAGGAATTTCACAGAGAAGTGGAAAGGTGTGGGGTTTTTTAAGTGATGGAGCTTTGTTTTGTTAAAGAAAGAGTAATGCCATAAATATTAACAGTTGGTTTCAATCTCCTGATTAGGAAATCTTAGGGGATTTTTTCATCAGGCACATGGCTTAAATTGGGCACCCAAAATCAAAGGATGTGAAATGATAATTCTGAAAATCTTGGCCTGTCTTTAGTTGAAAGACTTTGGGGTTTATATTTTTAAATCAGAAGCCTGAATTTGATTCTACTTCCTTTTATCTAATATATTCCACTGTAACACTACTTGATGTGACATACTGTGGAATGGAGGAAAAATTCGAATTAATGGAAAAGAGTTTTCACTTTTGACGGCAAAATATTTTAGGAGCTGGACCTCAAAGAAAGATGGTTATCTTAAAATTGCTATTCAAAGTGCAAAAGAAATTGTTATTTCCAAAATGAGTGAGATTTTTCACTGTAATTCAACATAAACATTCTCATTAGATTTTTCTTCTTTAATATATGACTATAAGATTTTTATTATTTGATTTGAGGTGACTCTGAGAATAAACATCTGAGATGAGGTACTTTTGCTTTTATTAGTTTTGTTGTTGTTCTGCTGGTTCCAGTTGGTATCTTATTTAAAGCTTTGTCTCGTTGAAGGTGAACTGGCTCTCCAGTTTTAATTAGAACCACCAGAATTGTTTCTCTCTTTGTAGTCCTGTTTTGCAGAGATGTTTCTGTAGGAATGTGAGCTTACGGTAACATTTAATGCACTGTATCTCTCAGACGTTCATTAGCTCTTTATTTTATGATGAGAATCCCACATGCACATTGCAAATTGGTGTTTGCTCAGTTGCCATACATGCAAACGTGCTTTCTAGAAAACATTCCTAAACCTCTAAGCTCTCGCCATCATTGCACATAATTCATTCTCTTTTTACCATCTTTAATCTTGCCAGGTTTTTTCAGTTTTTGTGAGAATACTCGTAGAGATTCAGGATTTCTTTAAAACTTTACTGCCCGTTTGATAGGGATATGTGCTCTATATATGTGCAGTTGCATTCAGAAGAGTTCTAAGAACATTTAGCTTAAAAAATGAAGCTGAGGAGGGAGGGAGGCAGTTGCAGAGCTTTTTTTCTTTCTTTCTGTTTCTTCCTTCCTAATTAGCTTCCTTGTGCACGCATATTATGAAAAATTTTCCTCTGGACTGTCTCCTCATAAAATGTATCAGTTGCAGCATGCTCACTTAAGACAGGTACTTTCTGTATTTTATGTTACTGTTGCAGTTCAGTATGTGGTCCAGTTCTGCACATTGGTCAGTGGCGGTGTGAAGATGAAATTGTTCTATAACAATTGTCAGTAGTACTGCAGTGTTTAAAACAGCAACAGGACCGTCCTACTGAGCAGTGAATGGGGTGACACCTCTTTAACAAGCTTTTGAGGTCCCTTGATATTAAAAATATGAGTACATATTTAAATATTTTTTAAAGATTGTTTGCATTTATGACAAGATGATTCTGTGACTGGCTTTGAAAACTCAAAGTTACGTGGCAGAGAAGGAAGAGCATTCTGTACCCAGCCACAGTATGAAGTCTTCAATGTCACAGAACTTTGGTGGTGCAAACGTTAAAGGGCTGTGGAGTTGTATGTGCAGAACCTTTCACGTGATTATCTGCCTGTGGTTTTGTATAAGGGAGAATTTTCATTTGGGAGCACAGGCTTTGAGATGAGGTGTGTTTTTACATATCAAGTGACTCCGAGCCCATTTGGGTTTATAGATTTGGAGTTTCAGGTGACCTTCTTGGTTTTACATGATTAAACAGCTGGGGAAATGTTAGTCAATGCCACAGATACCTGTATCAGTTGAAAGGTTTATGGCCCAACTTTTGTTCCTTTTTGACATCAAAGATATGGAGGGACAGTTGTATCTTGCACATGGTTCGAAGCCAGGCTGAATGCAGCTTTGAGCAAGCTGGTCTAGTAGAAGGCTTTATGAATATTGATCTCAGTATTACAAGCACTAAGTAATTTCCAGACTTCCATCTTTTAACTTCAGTAGAGCTTCTCTTTGTCTCAAAACATCTGCCTGATATATTAGAATGTCATTTAGTTTGGTTCAGACATGAGAAATGGGATGTCAGTAGTACATACCCTTATAATTACTCCATTTTTTGGAACTACATATTTTGTTTGAAAACATTTTGGACTGTGCCGGAGATTATCTCTTTTCGACACATTTTGATGAGGGTTGTGGCTTTATTAATATTGTTGTCTCTTATCTAACTAGTGGGTTATAGTAATAAAGATCAGTTTCCCAGTATGTGAATCTAGCTTTGCAAGTTTATAAAAAAATGCTTAATTCCTCTAATTTTGATTTAAAAGTTGAGTAAAAATTCTCCTATGGAATTGAATGTGTTGGGCTGACATATTTTCATTTTCTGCGTTGACTTAGCGGTACTTTCTGTGTTTGTTTTATTGGACAGATAGAACCGTGTATTGTACAAGCTGAGTTGGTGCCAACATAATATTTCCAATAAGTTGTTTAATCACCGAGCAAGTCTGCTTTCAGACTGGGCAATGTGCCCACTGCCAGTGTGCAGCACTGGGTTAGAATAACTCAGCAATTATACTGGTTGTGATTCCAAAGCATCCTGACTCAAATCAGCTGGAACTCTTGGACAGGGTAGTTAAGTATGCCAATAATTTTTTAACATCGTCAGAAAAGGACTTTCCTTTTTTTATTGGTCTCCAGAGGCCATCAGCACCTTTTCACCCTAATAGTTTGTTTTAGCACCAAGGAAAATTTGCTGTCTTTGCAATTTTCCCAGCCTCAGTTGGCTTAGACTGGAAAAGGCAGAGCTCAGAGTTGAACCTACGTATTTTTGGAGGAACTCAAAACACTGACTGGTCATATGCCACATAATTTGAACATAAATCTATCACAAAGAGATATGTTCTTGATCGTGCTTTTGTTATGAGTTCTGAAGAAAATATTACGGAAAGGTTGGTTGTGATCTGTTCTAAAAGTATTTCTGAAATACAGAAGAGACGTTCTTCCCTGTCTGTGTGGATAACATAGCAGATCTGAAGCTGGTATATCATTCTGTTTTCTAAACAGTAAATTAAAGAGCCAGCTCTACTACGTGCGTGATGTTTTGGGGGACTCTTGCAACCAAAGAATCTGTCTCTTATTCCAAAATCCAAACTCCAGATATAATTATGGAGAAAAGGGCTGAGGAAGCAAAGCTAGCCTGTTTTGTTTTGATTGGACTAAAAGTTTAGACTCAAGCTCTCTGTGGTCAGGAGGCTGAGATTAAAGGGTCTGTAATTAGATTCAATACTCCATGTGTCTTAATGCCCTGAAAGGCCAAACCCTGTCTGCAGGCAGTGCTAGCTGCCAGGATCATCAAAAATAGTCCATAGATGCAAGGGAAAAGGAAATTATGCACACGTTCTGAAAGAGTTTGTTCTTACTTGTTGTGTCTTGTTTCTGTAAAAAGAAAGGATAGGAAATCCCTCAAAATATCAAGAAAACAGGTAGATCCTGAGGTTGAAAAGAAATTGTTTTGCTTCTGAAAACAGATTGCCTAATTCTTGTAGGTAATCCTGTATATTCAAGTCATGTTTCAGTAGTTTTCCTTTTGCTTCTCCCGTTTTCCTCACATTAGATACAGTGGCACCCAAAGCAGAACAGGTTATTAGAGGTCTGTGGTTTTATATGTGTGTGTGTGTGAACAGACAAGAGTTTTCCTCCCCAAAGTCAGAAGAGGACAGGTGCATCTTTTGATTTACAGTTTACACCAAATAAAACCCAATGCTTTTCTTTCAGAAATGTCCTCGTTTAGGTTCATAGTAATGAGCAAAAGGAAGCATTCTTTTAGCAGAATTACCAGCTGGGGGTAGTGCTTGAGGATGAGTGTGGTGCTGGGGACCTTCTGCGAAGGCGGGGGTGGCACTCCCTGGCTCCACGGGTCCCTGGCACCACGGGTCCCTGGCTCCACGGGTCCCTGGCTCCACGGGTCCCTGGCTCCACGGGTCCCTGGCTCCACGGGTCCCTGGCCCAGCTGCCCGGCGCCGGGGCCGATGGGGAGCGGCTCCGGAGCGCGCTCTGAGGGCTCTTCTCTTTTGCAGGCAAGTTAAAGATCAAAATAAGAAAGTAGCAAACCTGAAGCACAAAGAACAAGTGGAGAAGAAGAAGAGTGCCCAGATGCTGGAGGAGGCCAGGAGACGGGAGGATAACCTCAATGACAGCTCCCAGCAGCTTCAGGTAACGTGGGAATGGAATTAATGCAGTTTGGGCAATCAGGCAGGCTTAGCTGCCTGGCTCTCCACGCTGCCTCCTGGTCTGTTTTCATAGCTCTGACCTGAGAAATTTGGTGCTGATTGTTTACAAGGACATGTCTATCCTACAGCACTTCAAAGAAAGCAGTCTCTCTCAACTGCTTTCATATCTGACTCAATTTTCATAAGAGAAAAAAATACTTTTTACTGCCAAATTGGTTATGAAGCGCATTGTTGAAATAATTCTATCAATTCTGTACTGAGATTGGTGTGGCATTTCTTTCTTCTCTGCTCTTCTAACAGCCTTTTTCTGTAGCTGTTTTGTGTATTTTCCCAGCTGGTTTTACCTTATACTGGTGTCTTTTCTTCAGTAAATGAAAGATAACCAAGTAAGTATTTTTAGAGTAAGCTGGAATTGTTGTGGGGTAAGTGGAGAACCATCTTCTCTCCGTGTAGTCATCCCTGTTTACTCTGCCTCATGAGTTCTTGATGTGCTTACTGGTCAGTTGGCTTTCTTTCTGAAATGATCCTGCTGCTGCCCCCCAGAGTTATCTGGTTACCTCAAATCTGCCCAGGCATAAGAAAGTCACTGCTATAAAAGCAAGTCAAATATTTCTCGGCGTGCTGTGTGTTGAGATTAGCTGCAGGAGGTTTATCAAACGGTAAGTTTTCAATTGCTGTCATAAAAATATTAAACTATTGGCGTGAACTAAAGCAAAGGTACCATGATGCTAAGTGTGGAGATAATAGACATTTTGACTGTGTTTTCTTTAATTTACAAAAATAACTTTCTTTTTGGTGAGTGAAAATAAACTTGGAAACAATACCCTACCCTGTATTCTTTCATTTTGTAAATCCTTAAAGAGCAAGCCTTTCTTTGGTGTTTTCCTTTGTTATCCTAGGCTAAATCCTGTTTCTTTTTACCAGCCACATATGTTAATACATCTACAGTGAAGACAGAATACATCCTGAGTTCGCTAGCAAAGACAAATTCTCTCCTTAATTCAAACAGATACTCCTTTACTTCGTTCTGTGGGATGCTGGGGGATGTTTTCAGCTAAAACTTTGAAAGAAGCACAGAAACACGTGTCGGTGTGGAATGCTCTCAGATGCACCATTTTGTGGTTTTGCCCATCAGCTCCAGTCCTGTATGTGCAGGGCACTGAAACTGTTAAGCCCCAAGTGTATGAAAATGATTTCCTAGCTGCAGCCCTGTACGGAAGGCGGGAATGTGGGGTTGCTACGTCTGTAATGGGTTTTGTGGCTGTCACGCTGTGGCAATTCACACGGCTCTCGTTGTGGGGCAGCTGAGTTTAAATAACACAACCCTCCGGGTATTAATGAAATGTCTGTAAAAATTCCTGAAACTACTACAGGATTTGGTTAGATTTCTGATCTGCATTTGAGCAAATCTGTATTTCAAGTTTGGAAAGACAGCTGGTGCTTGACATTTGCCTTGCAATTACGTGGATGGTGTATTTATGGAATGACACCATTCCATCAGACCATCATCTTTGTTTTTATGCAGCACTGCCAGATTTTAAAAGGGATGGCTTCCTGTCCTGTCTTCCCCCTCTCCTCCCCGCCCCCAATTATTCTTTCCCTTTTCATTTTTCTATCTTCTTCACATATGTAATACACTGAAAAAAGCCTGAAATTTGTTTTCCCTCAGCCTCTCTTTGCATACTGAAACCACTTTCTTTTTTTTTAAAGAAACAGTAAATTCTGTAAAATGTTTGTACTACATAGGAATGAACAGAGTGTGATATTTCAGTTACTGAGAACTTTAGGTCCTGTTAAAACCATTTAACACCAGTTGCTGGTACGTCAAGGAGATGGTACAGCTTTGGTGGGAGCTGTGAGGCAGCTTTTGCTCCAAAATTAGGTGGAAAAAAATGGTGCTGCTTTCCATCAGAGTTCTTTAAGAATGTATAGCTGCCCTTGCAATTTCTTATCCAATTCTTTACTTATAAAGTGTTTTAAGCAGTTGAGAGAGCATAGATATAAAAATATGAATAGCATGGATGTCTTTACCTTTCTCCATTCAGGTTTTCCAACTAGAGATCTCCATAGAGCAGTACATACTTTTTTGCACTTTGCTTATGTTGTGTTGTATTCTGCACTGATGTCTGTTGTTTTCTGTATAATTACACGCAAGTTTTTCCTGACATTAAAAACAGACATTGCTACATGCATGAAATAATTTAGGATTGAAGTGTGATGTGATAGTCAACACTGAAAAGTGCAAGTCGCCATGGTATTATTGTTACTTGAATTTCCCTAGTGCTTTTCCTGCTTTTGTGAACATAATTGTCCTGTTTGGGTGGGCTCAGTTTTAGAGAGCCTTTCCCCATATCCAGCACAAGGCTGAAGGGAATGCTTTCATTCACAGATGAAAAAGGTCTGTATGCTCTAATGAAAATATCAGGCTAAGGTAAAATATGGAGTGTTTAATGACAAATGACAGGTTCAATAAAAGCTCCTTCCTTTAGAAGAGCCTTCTGCTTAGAGCCTCCCTCTCTCAAGGACTGCAACATTTTGGATTCCTGGAAGTAAAATTTACCCAGGACCACATTTCAGTTTGTTAGTTGTGGAGACCTGTCTGCTCTCTAGACTCTTAAAGGGCACTGCCTTGTAATAGATGAAAAAAAATTAAACCTGAGAGCGCTGTAGATTTTTAACTTTTTTTTTTAATGCAACCATTGTTGGCTTTGGGGTCAGGACACACAAGCACCAATTTCAGATAATTTTGGTCTTGGTGGTTTTGGCTGGAATTAATAATAGGACATTATGAAATGCTTAAAAATATACGATCTGCATGTTCTTGGGTTGAGTGTCTGCAATCCAGTCGAACAAACACGGTCCCGAGCACACAGTGCCCTCCTCTGCTCTGTGTCCCTAACAGGCCTGTGGTTTCTTTCTTCCTGAGTCCAGTAACAAAATGTTCGTTTATTCACAGAGCTCTGATGATGGAAATTTGGTATTTTGGGGAGTGAGGGAAGAATGAAAACCATAATGTCTCAATTCTAGAGAGATGGATAAATGGCTTTCCAAATTTGTCTTTTCCTCCTGGGTTCCCTGAAACCGCAACTCTCCGGAGATCTGAGAGGTGGACGAGTGTCTGGTCTATAAGCAAGATTAAAAAAACAAACAAACTGTTGGGCTGGAGTAGAAAATTTTTGCTTGAAGTAACTAAAGCTTGGCTATTGTGAAAAATAATTGATATGCTGTTTAGTCCTAGAAAGGTAACATTTACTGAAATTTCATTATATTTGAATGGATACTTCAAGCTGAAGGAAGTAGGACACTTTCAGACACTTCATCTAAAAGGACGTATTCATATTTTCTTGTTCTGTCACTCTAGCGTCTTCCGGAGTTTTTCCAGACTTTTCAGAATCTGTGTGGAGTGCATTTGTGTGCTGTTGAATCTGTGTTGCAGCAGGTATCCATCAATCTCCAATTGCTGCTGACCAGCTGTATGTCCAGCTGGTGTGTGAGATATAATTGAGGGCTTGAATGAGCAACTATAGAAAGCAAGGAAACTTACTAGTTCTTTTTTTTCTTTTTCCACACCTGAATTTAGATAATTTGGTGTATATTCCTAATCCATTAATTGATGATGCAAGTATATGCTATTTGTTTCTTGTGATAGTGTATTTCTTTTATCATATTGGAAAAAACTGTCCTTCCAGTGGAAAGAACTCTACTTTTAATCTAAAGAAATATGCAACTTCATGTTCAAGAATGTTTTTACTGTGATCCAGGCAGAGCTGGATGAAATGGATAGATAGGCAAATACCTTCTCATCACATGAACCTTCTAAATTCATTAAATGTCAGCCACAATGCCCCAAGCCTGCCAAGTGTTGAAGAGGCATTTGGACAATGCCCTTAACAAGATGCTTCAACTTCTGCCAGCCCTGAATTGGCCAGGAGGTTGGACGGGGTGGTTGCCACAGGTCCCTTCCCGCTGGAAGGGTCTGTTCTGGTTAACTGTTTGTTAGGAGGCACCACGGCATGTGCACACCGTCAGTGTCAGCACTCAAAACCCTGAAAACCCGAGTGGAGCCCAGTACCTCTGGTCTGAAATTACTGCAGAATTTCCTCTTGACATGCTGTGGTTGCATCCTGAAGGTGGAGTGGATGAAGTTTGTTCCATCTCATCTCTTGACAGTGACACTATGCCATAATGAAAATTATGTTTTGTTCTCTTTTGGCTCTTAGCAAAGGCAGATTATGCTTTCCTAATCAATCTCCGAACTTGCCTTTGGACAGCGAGTACAAAACTTCCGAAGAAATGGTTAAAGTAAACCTTTCCAAACTTAAAGTTCAACATCTTCTCGATAACTTTCTAGGCATCATCAGATTTGAAGCAAATTGGTTGTGCTAGTTAAACACGTTAGGTGTTTTCCTGGCATAAGGGCCTTTCAAGTGCGGAGTTCCTGGCTAACTTCTCTTCCATATAGACCACTGCCATGTCAGATTCCAGCCTTGCCTGCCAGATGAGTGGAGTGCACAGTTCCACATGTTACAGCCCAGGAAAGCGTCAGCTACTCCGCTTCAGCCTGGCAGAACTCTGTTCTTTAATGCCATCTTGCATCTGCAGGGTTTCTTCCAGAGAACAGTCTGACATCTCAAACGTGTGTCTGCCCACCGAGCTCAGCCGCGCCTTTGGGAATTACTCAGATCAAAATGTTCTTTCTCTCTCTCTTCCTCTCCCAGTCCTTTTTAGTCCTTTTAATTACATCCTGGAGAGGTTTGGGCCTCCCTGTCCCTGGGTAGTTCTCTGTGCTGCCCAGCCTTGGAGGTGTTAGTGTTCTTTGGGCCTGACCGGTGCCATCAGCACTTACGCAAGTGGCTGGAATTCCACCTAAGGCTGCGTTCAGTTCTAGCTCACCCTCATCCTGTCCTCCAGGCCAGAGCTCATGGCATCGATCACTGAGAGGATACCCATTCACTTTGCAATTCATTTGTAAAGAAATTTTTTTAGTGCTTTTTTGAAAGGATGAGTTTTTCTTGTCAGTTACCGACTAGGATGAAAGTTAATATTGTTACATGTTCTCGATAATTAAGCTAACTGTGGTTCTGAGGTAATGTGAAAAGTGTTCTACTGTCTGTCTCTCAGTGTTATGTAGGACTTTCGTTAGTGAAAATGCAGCAAGTATGAACAAATGCAGGCTCTAAAGAACAATCATACCTCATAAAAATCTAAATGGAATAATAGCATGCACATTTTTCCTCACATTTTATTTGGGCAGTGGTAGCCAATAGGTAGTGTTGGGATCAGCTTAGCCTCCAGCTCTTTCTCTCAGAGATTCTGTGACAGCTGGCTATGTATTACAAAACAGGAGATATATATATGCAGTAGAGACATCAATATGTATCATGATTCATTAGTGATGTAATATTTCAGTAGGAATTTTCATTTCCATCAGCTTTTATAATACGTTGCAGAAAATACGGTGTTCCACCAACTTTTCATTCTGTATGTATTTGGAGGGTTGTGGTTTTCAGCACAGTGTGTTGCAGTTAGTGCAGATACAGGCACATATTTAACCCTGGCAGATGCTTTGAGAAAAGCTAGCTCTTGTTCTGATCATGTCATAACCCTCTGTCAAGTGAGCTTTTTCTTATCTTTCCTGGATGTGTGGGAGAAGTTCCAAAAATGATGACCTTTCAGCTACACTTTTTGTCACTTAGAGCGAGGGGAAGTTTCTTGAGGGGAGGTGAGGAGGAATTAGTTGGACTTGTAGCCCTTTTTTTGGGAATTAATCATAATTAAGCATTCCTGGATACATCTACTTTTATGGCATAGATAATGCATGAATGCTGAATAGATGCCTCACTTCATACTTCATTATATATGTGTGAAATAATACAGTAATTATGGACAAGACTCAATTATTCTTCATTTGTAATGCTCTCTAACTGAAGAAAGGCTTAGATATTTTCACAGTGTTAATGCCTTAATCATTTTCATCATTCAGCAACACAGAAACAGGACTGAAAAGTTTATTGGACAGTGGAGGAATACTGCACAGTGCTAGAAATCAGTGCATAATATGAAAGTGTATAATATGAAATCACTATTGTGACATTATATTTGCATATAAAAATGGCACTGTTGGATTTCCATCCCAGCAAGACAGTAGTGCACATAAAAATGAGCTTCTGTCTTACAAAAAGGGTTTCCCCTCTTTTCTCTTTTGCAATGATAAAGCACAGTGTGGATTTCAAGAAAGGGCATGGCAATTTCCTAACAGATTGCCACAAAGGTAGCTCAACGAGGTAAGAAAAGCATCCTGGCAACCAAGAAACCCCGCAGCATCTGCTGAGATGAGGTCCTGTTCCTAGAGAGATCAGTCCTTTTTATCTCTTAGGCTTTTTTACACGTGTGCCTGGTGGCCTTGGCAAGGCAGTAATTCTCCACGTACTTAAAGGAAGCTCAGCAAGACAAGCTTTCATTTTAAAACCTAGGAGTTTTTACCTGGGTCTGTTCCTAATACCAGTTTCCAAGTTTTCCTTATAGAACTCTGATACCTGTTTCTCCAAACAACTGCATACAAAGTATATAGTATATAGTATATAGTGTATAGTATATAGTATATAGTATATAGTAGGGGTGACTTGAAAAAGTGTGAATTTACATCTCTCATTTCTTAGTTTTCTTGGATTTGTTAGGTTTTGGTGCGTTAACATTCTTACAATGTGAGCCATGAGCAAACTATGGGGACAAGGTGTGTCCCCAGTTTTATTGAAGCCATTTTTCTGATGAATATTTTTTGGTTTCACTCATGTGTGAAATGTTGCACGCTGAAGCACCAACAAAAAATATCTACACTTTTGAACATGGGATATTATTTGTCTCATAAACAAATAAACAGATTTCTCTGTTGCTATATGAATTGTAGAAAGAAGATGCAGCTTTTTTATCTAAAACAGAGTATCAGAATAAATACAGGACCTTGTTCTTAATTTGATATCGCAGTTCTTATAGAGGCAGAATCTGTCATCCTACATAATTGATGTTTATGACATGAAATCCATAGTTAAGGAGTTCCTTCTCTTGTGTCTCACCAGGAGAGAGTGCTCCATTCAGAGTACTTGGTACCATAACATTTAGAGAAAGGAAGCTTGGAGGGCCCTGACAGTTGAAATGGAGAAGCATTTCCCTGGATAGACACTGAGCCATCTGCTCTATCAGTTTGCACTTTATGGTTTAGTTTAGTTTACCGTACATTTATTATGTGCAGGTTAGATGAATTCATTGCTTTCACATCAAAAAAAAAAAAACCCCGAACCATCTGATTTTGTCTTTTTATATAAAGTAAAAATGCTCTACAGTGTTGAACACACAGCTGGAAAAATTTTGTGGAGGTCGCTATTTACAGCTAGTATTAGGCAATCTCCCAGTTATCCCAGTATTTCCTTTAACTGCAAATGGAGATTTGTAGTGAGAGAAAGCCATCACACGGCCTGAGAGTTTTTAACAGAGGAAAGAAGACTCCCTACATCCTAACCTTTTTCTGTAATCCATCAGGAATATTATTCCCCAGACACACTTTCACCCAGTCTTTTCTGCAGAAACATGATGTGTCAGTGGAAGATGAAACCTGCTATTTGTGCTCTGGCCTGTTTGGCAAAGGCCAGGGTTGGTACCCTTTATGACATGCCAGAAACTGAGTGCAGTGAGGACCGGACAGCTGAATGAGTGCCAGCAGCCCTAACCACTGGATGTTTTTTGTACAGGCTTTTCCCCCCGAGATTGGTATCTGAGTTCAAACTGCTTTCCTAAAAACTGTCAGAAAGATTAATGTATCTGTTGACAACGTGGTGTGGTTCCTGTGAGGAGGTCTCTCCTGAGAGTAGAAAACATTGAGGGCCAGATTTAAGCAAAACAATAGGAGCACGCTGAAGGGGAAGAACAGCTCTCTTTTCATTTTGGTGTCTTATTTCATGAGCCTGAGAAATGGTAATAAATTTGCATTTTTTTCTTCTTCTTGATTTTTTTTTCCTGTCTCTCTCATAAGCTTTTTTTTTTTACTTGCTGTGTTGAAAGTGGTTTCTAACTCATCTCTCTGCGAGAATAAAAATGCTCAATTGCCATGGCTCATTTCATAGTCTCATTGTTTAATAAAATCGCTATTCTGTTTCATTCTTCTTTTGCACAATAGAAAAAGAAAGGGAGATGGGGTGATGATGGGGACCTCAGACAGAATTCAGAACTTATTTTTAAGAAATAATACACGTGGATTCTTTTTTTTTAATTCTGTACTGTGGGAACAAATGCTCAAGCATTTCCTTAAAATATATTTCCTCTAATTCATTGCAAATAGTACTAAACCTAATGATTTCATTCTAAATCAGTATTATTCTTTAATCTTGCTGACTAAGCTGCCCAAATTGATGTCACCCTTAAACTACTCTTTTTTGTTTTTCTGTATAGAAATCAGTCTGTTCTGTCTTTAATCAGCACTTTTCCCATTAAATTTTTCTCTTTTGCTAGAATTTACACATTCTTAGGATATATCAGAACAACTGCTCTTGCTGTGGTGGTCAAATATAAACTGGAATTGAGACTCAGGCTGAAAATCGTGTTCAGAACTGACAGAAGGTTGTAACACACTGAAAGTCAGCACCAGTCCTTTCATCTCCCTCATTTGGTTCGATGTGCGCTCAGACCTCAGTGCAGGCATGGGGAAAACTTAAAACTGCACTGGTATCACTTAGTCTGTGCTGAGGGTTAAAGCAGGGTGATAGTAACATTGTAGAAGATGTCTGTAGTCAGTTAAAATTCATCAACAAATTCACTTTAGAACATTATGTTGGTTTTGTTGCTTGCGTTTGAATTCTTCCTAAATTTTGGTATCACTGGGATCAGATGCTTTTCCAAAGCAGGGCATGAAAAGCAAGGAAATAAAAGCTGAAGGAACCTGTTGTGTCCCAACAATGGGTATCCATGTCCTTCTTGAGCACAGCTTGCTTCTCCCTGCCAGTCACCCCCCATGTACTCTCCTCATCCTCTTTTTGAAGAACCATGGAGTATTCTTAAACTGTAAGCATTTTTTTTGCATTTTAAGTGCATATGTCTTTATGTCCCAGAGCTATGAAACAGTTACTGGCTTGTGCTGAGGTGATATATCTAGCTAAAACATGGCAAGTGTAATATTTTCTGTGAATTAGACTAAATTTTTGTACCATTCCAAATTATGTTAATTGATTTATTCAGGATTTTTAAATGAAAGATAACCTGTATAGCTCCACAAGTATCTCATCACTGGAACCCATGAGTAAAAGAGCAGGTGAAATTCAACATAAGTATATATTTATTTATATATGCCAGGAGAAACAATCTTAAATATATGTGCACAATGATGGGTTCTGACCAGTTCTGTTACTATCAGTGATCAATCTGGGAATTAGAATAAATAGTTTTATGAGAATGTTGCAGGTTAGAAGAACTCTTAAAAAGCCCTTTGAGCAGTCTCAAAGAGCCAACCAGAAAGTGCTGCTGTGCCAGTGCAGCAGTGCCTTCCCCTGGGGAACCACGGCAGGGCTGCCAACCACCCACCACAGAAAAGGGTCTGGCAAACGCGGACGAGGTAAGGGCAGGGAAGAAAATAGTAAACGTATGGACAGGCTTCTGTTCAAACAAATAGTCCAGAAAATTAAATACCTGACCATGGAAAAGCAGGGAGTGAAGACAAGAGCCGCGGAGTACTTTTTGCAGCTTTGCAGACTGAGAATAATAGAGGATCATTTTAGGAATATTTAGGGCTAAAGGAAAACAATAACTGTTTTTCTCATTCCTCTGGACTAGTTCTGGGTTTTATAGAAACAATTGGAATTTTCATACAAAGAAGTGAGAATCTCTCAGAATGTGAACTGTTTCCATTTTCTCATTCTTTTGGGTTTTAAGCCAGTTAATTTTAATGGTGATTTTTATGAATGTTATGATAAGTTGCCTCTTCAAAGCTACTGTCAGTGTAATGCTTCAGATACACAAATGAGAAGCTTTTATTTTCAAACACCTTATTTCAGCATTTTAACAATCATTATTTTCTGATTGTCCAATTTTTACATTTTTGTTATTCTGTTCTCATCAATTGTATCTATTAGGTTTTCTGTACGTGCAGCTGAATTCCCTGCTGCTGCACACCTGAGTCATTCCATTCTCCTTCATCCTTCATTGCTGAACGTAGAATAAGTTTCTGTTATTGTATCCAAATCATATTTCCAAATGTATCCTTAACTGGTACAGCTGATTGTGCATTTACTAGTAAAGATATTGAAAACAGGTTTGATATTTTCAGCCAAACATTTCCCTAAATTAATATGTCTGTTTCTGGTTAGTAGCTGAATCCACGTTGTACCAAGGGAGATCTTCTCCTTGAAATTCCCTTCACTTGATGCATCTGGGTTTTCAGGGGGATTGCAGGTGTATTGGGGTGTTCCTGGATGGCGTGACAAAACAATGATAATTGAATTCTGATGGGAAATTGTTTTAATGATCTCTCGTTTGAGGTTGGGGAGATAGAACTTCTGCATGGAGCGAAATTAGGGATTTTTTTAGCTGGAGCAAAATGATTGGTGGTTAGCAGTGGGATCCCTGTAGATGGCTGCTTTAAAGGAAGCAGTTCATAGCACAAATACAAAAGCTGCTCTACTGTGGTGAACATCGAGAAAGGCATCAGAGGCTAAAATCAACCACCAGAGATGACTGCAGGAATTCCCTTCAAAGCTGAGAGAGGGGAAGAGATTCAGTGGGATCAAGAGCTCAGTAAGCATTTCCTCAGTGGTGTTTTTATCAGTTGCAATTTTTGTCATATATTCAGCTGTGAGAAAGAGGGAAAACAAGAGAAGTGTTCTTTTATAGCTGTCCATGCGGGCTGCTCTGATGGTCTTTTCTGCTACAGGATTGAAAATGAGCAAGGAAAGGTAGGTCTTGTGACTTGTGATATATTAGTACAGTGATGATGACAGGACTGACATTTACAAAGAGAGTTCAGGCAAATAAGGCTGTATCAAGGGAATAACATATGGGTTTGAGCTTCGTGTGAATAGTGCAGTTAGTTTGAACTGCTGCTGGTTTTTTCTGTAATCCCATATCAATTTAGGAGCCTCGAGTCATAGTATTGATTTATGAGTGAAGAACAAATCTTGTTGCGGTAGCATTTCTCCAGTTAGCCTCTCCAAAAAACACCACACACATCCCCCCTAAAAAGGGAAGACAAACCAAATAAACAAAAAAACCCACAAAGCCCCATAACAATTAGAGATATCTATTGCTTTTGCTCACTTCAGATCATTTTCACAGCCATACTGTCAGCTTTGGGTCCCATTTCAATAGTCCGTGCAGTGTCCTGCTGTGCTTTGAGAGAAACCTTGTCCCTCTGGGTTTTAAAGACTACAAATGTGGTAATTTTCAACAGCTGGAGCCAAATGGTAAAACTGCTGGCACCCTGTGCAGCTGCTAAATGGTAAACCTGGTTGTTAGTATTGGCAAGGTGCTTGGCTGTGCCTGGGCTGCTGCTGATGACAAGTGCCTGTGCAAGGCCCGGGTTCGTCCCTGCTGGCTGGGCCGGGAGCACCAAGCTTACAGCAACGGGAACGAAGTGTCCGAGAGGTGGCAGCTCTCAGGACAGCACACTGCCCGTTTCCCGCAGGAGGAACCACTTCTGCCTTTCCCTTTCTGGCCTGGGTCATGGTCTGGACTGTCCTTTTCTTTTCCTTCTTCCCGTTCTCCTCCAGCTACTATTGATTAGGGTCCTTTCTGATCGTTATCTGTGTACTTCAGTTTGCTCCGGGGCTTGAACAAAAGCGCTGCCCGTCCTGGAAAGGCTTTTTGAAAGTAACGCTCCTGGGTGGTCAGATGTAAAATAGCGTGGAAGAAAAAGTGTGAATGGCTGGAGTTATAAACACGTTTTTGTAAACAATTTAGCAATTGTCAGGCAATAATAGCAATATGCACGAGTTTTATGGAGGCTTTTATGTGTACCTAAGACAAAGACAATGTGAAAAATTAAGCCTTTCTTTTCATCAAGTTTTCACTGAGTTTTTTTTCCCTCCCATTTCACTTTTATTTAAATTAGATCCATTGATAGTAATTTGTATTTATCTGGTTATTGTCTATTGCACTCTATCACTAGAGTTGGGACATTTCTTTCCCTGCTTTCATAGGTTTGGGTGGGTTTTTTCCCATGTTACATATATTTTAGTGTGCATCCTTCCCATGTATAGAAGAGCACATATTTTTGTTGGCTGCATCATTCATAGTCCTGCATCACTCTTGAGTATTCCCAAGGGACAGTATAGTTGAAACACCATTCCATTTTCTACTTTTCTGTTTAAAAAGAAAATTTCACTGGCCATTTCTCATAAACTGTTGACTTCCTTACAGATTTTTTTTCTCCATGCTAATTTTAATGGGCTGGTTATAGTAAATCTATCATGCCTCGAAATAATATTTATCCATTTTTTATTTTTACTGTAAATATATTTTTGTTCTTTCTGCAGCTTTGTGCACAAGAGCACACATACTCTGGATGTACACATATTCTCGTTTTCCATTGTAGTATTCTCAGAAGAGTGTACTCCTCACCTTCTGCTGTTCCTCATGTTTTCAATACAGTGCCTGCAGTGCTGTGGCCACTTCTCTCTCAACTCCTACTGGAATTAAATTCTTTTTCTGCGGTCTTTCTCCTTTTGTCTCCTGTAGTTATTTCTCTGTATTTATGTAACTTGTCAGGCTTGAATTCCAATCCATATCTTATTTGGCAGATACACCCCTCCAGATGCTGACACACGTTGTTCTAATGACATAATCATCGTGTATCTCAGGTCTGATCTCCAAAGAGGAGGAAATGTTGATCAAGGAGCTCCTGCTTGGCAGTTTGTGCCTTGTAGCTCTCAGACTGTTCCTTTCATTCAGCAACCCCCCATAATTACACGTGCTGTGCTGTGCTTACAAAAGAGCCCTCTTCATCTCTCTCTCTGAGAAACAGACACTTCACATAAACCTGATACTCAGATACACTCAGCTTCTGCCTAACAGCCAGAGATTTATTCCCCCATCACCGATCACCCCCACTACACTCGGTTTTTAATTCTACCAGTTCAGAGCACCGAGACAGCTGTATGCAGCCAGCATTAGCATCCATGGTTGTTGTGACTCCACTGCTTGTTTGTGCCCAGCAATATATGTCAGAGCAGCTCTTTACATGGTAGCTTGTCTCTCTCTTACTTTATTTTCAGTCTTTAGTGTTGGATCTGTGTTTATTTGGGGTTTATGCTGCGTCTTGGTACCAAGCTATGCACTACCCTAAAGGTATTTCCTTCCTCAGGAGTTTATAAACTCTTCTTTCATTCCACTTTTCAGGCAAATATGTTTTTGGAGGTTTGGGGGTTTTTTATATTGCCATTTTCTTCAGGAAATGGTAATGAATTAAACGATTTTCTGTGGACATCTGTTGCTTTGGAGGAGTTGCACAAGGACCCCAAACACTCTTTTTGAGCTAGATTCTGTCATAACTGCCATTTGGGTTTTGTTACTGTGGTGTTCTGGCCTTCAGCATTTACCCAATGTATATTCTTGAAAACCCTGAAAGTCGAAGCATTGTCTCATCAGAGATATTTCTCCATTTATGAGTGAAAATTTTGCGTGCTTTTCTTGTTCAGAGACTTGAAGTAGTTGATCAGCGTGTGCAACCAAATGAAGGGGATCCACCATGCTCACCTGAGCTTTACAGCCCTGAAATCAAATGAAACTGTAATACCTCCTTCTGGTACCACCACATTATATATTCCCTTAAAGCTTCAGGACCTTCTTAGGAAAATATGCAGGTTTTTACAGATATTTTTCAGAGAAAAGCAAACATGATTTAACTGACTGATTTATTTTCACCAATTGTCCTCTTCTGAAGAGTAGGTTATTTGGCATAGCATCTTTCCCTCTGGGTTCAGTAGTTCAACCAACACCACAGAAACCCACCTTCAATAATTTTGTGAGTCTTCTGGCATCTTTTGGTAGATTCCTGAGACTGCAGCCAGAAGTCCTCAGTAATGGGCTGACTATAAGGAGAACCAACTTTTCATATTTGGTACTGGTTATGGCTGAAATGAGGAAACAAGGGAACTTTCTGGAAGATTTTGAAAAGTGTTTGAAGAAGATTTCAATTTTTCATATTAATTAACCAGCATGCACTTTGTAGTTAGAGTTTATCGGGCCCTCATATTTTTAACTGGGAAAAAACCTTAACATCTGTACATGGGCTGTCTCCAATGCTGGTGAAGAATTTGGTGTCTCAAGAACTAAATGACTGTATCCATGGGGAAGCTTTCAGTAGGACTAGAGGCAGCTGACAGTCCTGAGCTCCCGGGTTCCACTTACCCAGTGGAATGTCAGTTCACAAAGGAGGGGTTTATTTTCCTAGGGAGAGTTTTAGTTCCTTCTAGAATGGGCTGAGATCATTGTCATTAAGTTATTTATCTAGTTCATGGCTTCTTGAGGAAATACCTGATAAGAAAAAGCAATAGTTCACAGGAATAAGGGCTTGTAATGATGTGATGATTTCACTGTTTAGGAAGTGATTGATTCCTAGTGCAAAACACTCCCAGTATTGTGTTCTTCCCATCTGAGCTCTGAAAGTGCACAGGTAAAACATGCTATTGCATTATTTACAGGGTTATACGACAAAAATCTTTCCCTACCTTGGGGATTGTCTAGTCCTAGACATACTTTGAACAGATAAAAGAATCACGTCATTGCCATCTCAGACTGTTAACTAATCTTTCCCAAGAGCTGACTAAAGAAACCCACCTTAATTCCAAGAGTGAAATTAGGCCATAAAGATCTCTGTGAGTGTAGTTCAAGACACGGTTATGGAGTTTGCCAGGATACCTCAGATTTAATTGAACCTAAATGCCTTGGTGAAAGCATGTATCCTATTTCAGGCACTTCCCTAGAACTCCATGGCAGATTACACATCCCATGAATGCAGGAGAGATTAAATTGATACATCATTTTAACGTGCATCGCTTGGCCATCCCGCCACTTCCTTCCTGAAGTGGAAGGAAAAGCCCCGAAATGTGTGTCAGTCACACCTCCTTTTCCTTCCAGCCTTTCAGACAGGCATGTGTGGAATTCGTTTTGCATGCGAGTCAGCAACCGGATCACAGCACAGGTAGCAAAAATTTTTATTGTGCCTGAACTCTTGGCGCTCCCACAGCGTCGAATGGGTTTTTCATTTTCTGCGTGCTGCCACCAGTGAGCATAAAGGTAGAGCTGTCTCCTGCATCCCAGCCTAATTCCACCTCTGCTGTGCAGTCTCACACACGTGGGATGCAGGAGGGTCAGGGAGGGAGGGCCATGGGGGTATGTGGGTAGGTAATACACCCTGAAGAATGCAGTTACTATACAGGTAAGTAATAATTTTTTTTCTTTCTGAGTGGTCATCTGTATAAGATTCCTGAAAAAGAGGCTGTCATGGTTTATCACGCTGCAATTTTGTCCAAATATGGGAAGATTTGCCCTTGGGGTGATGCTCAAAGGTATGATTGCTTCAGAGGAACAGTCACTGTAGGAAAAAACTTACAACTGCAGTGAAAATTGATAGATTTTTTCCAGAGTTTAGTTCTTACCACAGTAAAGGCAGAATACTTCATGTAATTAAATGGAGCAAAGCAACAGCAGCACAGGTCAGCACGAGCCTGTCATGTTTCAGAGTTCAGAGCCAAACAGTTGGGAAAACATGTTAAAAGGCAAATGCAGGCTCACTTCAATTTTATCTACTAATATGAGACAGCAACTTGTATTTTTTAAAAAGTCATTCAAATGCTAATCAGTTAGGCATGAATCAACGAGCTAGAAACAAAATAATTCTTTAGGAGTGTTTTGAGATTTCTGCTGCACTAGTGAAGGTGTTACCTGACTAAGCAACAACCTTCTGCCCCTGCCAGTCATTTGTGTGGTTTTATCAGGTGGTTACACACACCATGACACCATTGGAAGACTAAAATTGCACATCTTTCAACTGGGTTTGTCTGAGACAGAAAGGGAGAACTTTTACTTGGTCGTTCCTTCCTGGGTGGGATATTAGTATTAGACTTAAGTTAGAAGATCACCATTTCCATGCAACTCATTCCACATCAGCGCTGGACTTTTTAACTTGCAGCTCTTTACTGTATATGTAAAAGTTTGTGTGTTATTTTAGGAAAAGTAATTACATATGGAAATAGATTTTCCAAATGCAGGTAACGTGGCACTGTATGTTTGGTACCACTGGCTGTTCTTTCTCCTGTGCTCACCTGTCTGAACAGAGCACTGTAGAGTGTCATGTTTAATACAGTGTTGAATTCACCTCTGAAATGTTTGCCTGGAATGAAGGGTGGATATACCTGTGTGTTAGAATGTTTTATTCTGCATTCTTATTTCAGAGGAGTTTCCCTTTTAAATGCAGCTGTTCAAAGGTACAATTCCCCCTTCTGTCACCTGACACAGAGAACTGCACATTCACTTGGCTTTCCATGAATGATACCTCAACAAGTAAAGTTCCTAATTACTCTGTAATGCAGAGAGGCAAATAAATATTTCCTATGTCTGACATGGTCACAATTTTGTGCAGACCATTTTGTAACCTTGTTATTGATCTTGTCGATGAGATTTCTTTTAGGCTTATCATAACCATAGAGTAGTTTTGGAAGATGTTAGCAGTGTTCCTAAAAGATTCGGGAAGTATGAAAACATGTTAAGCCACTCCTGTTTTTGAAATGCAGTTCTCTCCAGTTGTTTCTTTAGGAAACAGCACTTACTTGCCCTGTGACTCCACCTTGGAATGTAACCATCAGCAGAAAGCTGCTCTGCCTGCAAGGCCTCACAACTGCTGCTGCCCGTGCTGGTGGTTGGGCACCAGCCTTGCTCTTCACCGGGGCACTGGTGCCAGGTGCCCTGCACTAGTCTGATACAGAGCTTTGCATCTCTGCTTGAGCACTCTCGTTGTAAGGGGCAGTTTTGAGGCTGCCAGAAATGGTTTTCATAAAACTTTCTCTGGGGATTTGGTGCTAGAAAGCGGGAAGCAAGGAATAAGGAAGATTCATTTGTTAAACTCCAATGACTAATTTTTTCATTATGAAGGTTGCAAGGTTGGTCTTCTTTTACCTTATTCTTTATATGGTACAAAACTCTTTCAGTGTATCAGTGGAAAATTACAATCCAAAAGAGAAAAGGACAGAAGCCAAAGGGGTGCATCTGACAGAGAGTAAAACGCCAACCAAAAAACCATTTTTAATTCTTCCACTGCTACTGAGATGGCTAACTTCCATATGCATAAATATCTCATCTGAACCCTGTGATCTAAAGCAATCTGCAAGACAAGAAATGCAGAACTCTTCTGTCAGGCTGCGCCCCTGCAGTGGATTTGTTAAGCAGCCGTGGTCCAGGGCACTCATGTATGCACAGCTGTGTTGCAGCCTTGTGTCCAAGCTGCTTCTGCAGCAGCAGGAGATACACATTTATTTTCTGTGTGAGACTAAAGTTAGGAGAGTCTCCTTTACAAATGACAATACCATTGTTTTGTATATTTGTTTTTTTAAGTTGTGCTGCTTGTAGAAACTAATAAAACACTATATTTTCTGGGGAGCAGTTTTCTTTAGTGGTCTGAATATACGAGGCACAGCTGAACTCACAGCTGTGAATATGCTCTTAATCAAAGAATAAGTTTTTAGGGAGCCTTGATACTTCAGTGTCTGAGATTCAGACAGCCCAGATGAATCCTTCATATTTCCTGGAGATCCTTTGATGTAAAACTTCCTTTAAGACCTAATCTGAACAGTGGAAAACTCTGTTGGGTCAATGTTTGCTTTTCTCTCTCTTCACCTGGAAATGGCAAATTCCAAAGTGCGGTGCTCTGTTTCCCTTCTTACCACGCCTGCTGCTGAACGTGCGAGCAAATGGGCAATTCTGAGTGCCTGCTCCCTTCCTGCCACTTCTGGCTCCTCTGCTGCAGAACTGCTACTAATCCTTATTTTCCAACAGTCCTCGCTTCTCTGCGCTGTTTAATCTGACAGGACTGTGGTACATCCACACCAGGCAAGCCCTCTTGCTTCCAGGTCCTGCTTTGCTGCCTTTCTCCTTCTCTTTACTGTGATCTTCCTCTTACTCTTGCATCCCTTCGTCGTTCTTTCCTTTGTGTGAAGATTATTTGCCCGCAATCGCGCCTTGGGAGGGAGAAACACGTTTTGGTTGGCTTAAAACTTGGTTGGTTAAGAGGCTGTAGTTCCAAACAAGTCACCTTCACCTGGTCTCCCGTCATTTTCCAGGACAACCTGCGTAAAAAGGATGATCGGATTGAAGAACTGGAAGAGGCACTCAGAGAAAGTGTGCAGATAACTGCAGAGCGGGAAATGGTGCTAGCACAAGAGGAGTCAGCCAGGATCAATGCTGAGAAACAGGTCTGCAATCTTGTGGAGTCACTGGTAGTCCTCCTAGGGGAGTAACCAGACAGTACAGTACTAATTTCCCTGCTTCCCTGCGTGAAACACAGCTGGCTTTCTTGGATGATCCTCTGTGCCTGGTCCAGCGTTAGGTAACAGAACTCATAAAATCTGCAGAGCCTTCCCAGTAACTTGTATTGCATGAGTAAGATTTTCTTGAAATTAAAATCAAAATCTAACGTATCCTGAGATACCTTTTGAAATAGTGGTTTAAGTAGTAACTTCTGGTCTGTCTTGCCTGTCAGAGCTGCCTTCCTGTGCGTAAGGCATACTTAGGTTTGCTGTCTTGTTCACTGAGTGTGTTTTAAAGACAATGATTTTTATTAGCCTGGTTGTGTTTATGGACCACAATCTCCTTGCACTTGCAAAACAACTGGTTAAAAAGACAAATCCCTTGGCTTGAGCCAGGCATGCACTCAGAAAATACACACCTGTGTGCTGAAGCCACAAGTAGAATCTTTTATGCATTAATTGATTTTGTGCCACTGAGGAGAGAACTCTGAAGAGCCGTGGACACGCCCGATTTTAACTCAGGTAAGCAATCATCAAGAAAGCATACCATAACTTATGAATAAATCCACGAGATTTTGCTAAAGCCTGTGAAGCAGAAGCTGAAAGTGGCACCCTTACTTTTTGTGAGCCTCTGCAGTGTTTTTCAGTGTTCCTTATGACACTGGTTAGCAAGCAGGAGCGTTTGCTTCGTTGCATTTCATTGGAGGAATCTCCTCGTCTTTGTTATTTACTTAACAACACTTCTGACTAAATGCATTTTAAAACATTTTANATGCACAGCCTGAAGATCAATAAACCATCAGGGTCAAGAGAGAGATTGAGATGAGAGAAAGAGAGCCAAGATGAGTAAGATTTGTGGGTAAAGATTGGTGGAACATGGTAGGTAACAGCATGAAAAAGAAATTATTTGGATGTAGCAGTGCATATAGAAGTGAGGAGGAGAAAGATGGAGAGAGAGCAGCAGTACTGGAAAACAGAAGAGTTGACATCTGTGACAGCAGTGTCTTACTGCTACAGAACTAAACTGCCAGTTCTGACCAGTGGTGGTTTTTAAAATATGTGCAACAAATACAGAGGAAAAGGCTCTGGAGAGTCTTGTCCCAGTCAGCGCTGGGAGACCTGCTGTGCCCACTTTGTCCAGCAGGATTTTGGTTTGGGTATCAGTTAAATTCAGTCAGGTGTGTTTGGAGTGGTGGCAAGTAGCTGTTCTTCCGAGGTGCAGAGGAGACTTCCCTTCAAATGTTTTTCAGTGCATATTCCTTCAATTGCTTTTAAAGAATGCCCTCTTTGTTTTATTATGTTCTGTGGAAGTTCTTTGTAGCATTTCGAAAGACAGAGGTAATTTTAGAGTTTTAAAATGCAAGACTCGATGTTCCATATACTATCAATGACAAATCCATTGACTTTCACAAACCCTGTAATAGGTTATGAATATTCTTAGACCACGTGTGTGTGATTTTTGAAATGCTGATGTTGTTCAAACCGATTATAATTTGCTTTTAATTGCATGCTTTTTCTTTCCTCTCATGTTTATCTTGTTTTCTACCATTCTGCTGCTTCACTGCCTGTCTGAAGCTTTTTAACGAATCAGTGCATGAGGTCAACCATTTTGGCTTTAGGTGGTTCAAGGTACGAGGACATCTCACGTGTGTGTGCCTCTGCCCCACTATTTAGTGTTGTTATTGTAGCCCCGTGTTGTGTAATCCTGCCCTCCACCATCTCATGGTGTGTGCTGTTGTGCTGTGTCATAGGCTTCAGCTTTGAATTACAGTGTCCACGAAGCCACCCTGGATTCCGTGGTTCTCACAGATCCATTCTAGATTCAAATCTTGCTCTCTTTAACCTAGTGTTTGAACGTCTCCTGTCAGTGTGTGTGAGCTGTGACAGTGGGTTAACTGTTNTCCAAGTTTTCCGGAAGAAGGCACTCTTTAGGCTAAAGTTAAGCTCACCTGTCTGCTGATGGACATACTGAGGATAGTTCTGGTTGCTGTATTTTAGGATCCTAGACAGTATGATGGAACTCCCTTTCAAGGATGCCTTCTTTCCCAACTTCTTGTAGCCTTTAAAAAAATGTCATGTAATAGAAATGTTAACTGGGCAGTGAATGGCACTTTAAAGATTAGATCTCCTTGAAAGGAAAACATATCTGACAAAGCATTGGGTTCTATGATGAGGCACAAAAGTAATCAAACTAGGATGCAATTTGATGCCTGGNATCTCCTGCTGACTAAAGCTTTCTGTTTATTTCAGGATTTTAGACCTGTTTGTTCTTTCATCTTTCCCAAAAAATAAAATCAGGCATTTCCTGCTGGGAGCAGTGCACCCACTGAATTGGCCATCACTTCCTTCACCATCCTGATCTGTATAACAAAAACCCTGCCATACAGAAAGCAGATGAGGCAGTCTTGCATAGATGAGAAGGCTTGAAAGTTCTTCAAGCCTTTCTTTCTAATAATCATCACCTGGTTTTGCTGGTGCACCTGCTGAATCCTCTGTGTAAATGCCACTGTGAATTCCTTACAGCTGGGGGTTATGTAGTACTGTGGCTGGTCCCACGAGTCCAGCCCTCTGCGTGGGAGGTCACAAGGTGTATGGAGACTTCCTTGTAAGTACTGCCCCTAAGGCTGAAGGTAGGATTTCTCAGATAAATGCTTCTATCATAAAGGGGTTTTTTTAATTAGAGATGGTAAATGTAGATTCAGGCACGATTTCTGCATTAACCAAACCTGAGTTTATTTTAGAAAAGCTATCATTACGTTCCTCAGGGGAGGAGAAAAAAGAATTATATAGAGGTTTTTCCCCGCTCAGAAATACAGCAGTAGTTTTGCTCCCTAGGAAAAACTGTGGGAGGTTTTCTTTGACAAGAGGCCCTGTCTTGTTCACAGCCCCTTTCACTGTCCTGGTGCATCCCTTCTCCTGCAGCAGGAAGCAGGAGGATCCTTTGTAGGAACTGACTCTTAATCTGCACCATTCCCAGGACAGTGCTGGAAGCATGCTTTGACCTTCGTGAAACAATGGGACCCTTTTTGGGAAATAAAGTGAAACACAAGTTCAGCTTCTGTGACTCAGTGGCAATCAATAATTAGCGACAGGTTCTTGTCTCAAGGAGCACCGTGGTGGGATTACTGGCATTTGGAGCCTTCCTTATTGGAGGGCACAGCTCACCAGTGTTTCCTGACCTGAGATACTTCCTGCTGTCCTTCTCCTTGCTCACTTTCCTCCCCATATTGGGTGCACATCCTGCTGTTTTCCCAGCCAAGGTCGCTCTGGGGCTGCGTAGTGAAATGGAGCAGTGACCTAATTCATGGTAACAACTCCCTTATTTTTTGAAGGGTGTTTTTCATGTGAAGCACTTCACTGACCTGGTTCCTGAATCCCCATGCAGAACCTGAGGGACATCTGAGGAAACACTGACCTGTGGGGGCAGGACTGAGAAGTGAAGGCAGGAATTGCTTGGTGTTATCCCTAAAAACATTTTTACCAGAAGCTTACTGCAGCCTTTACAACTGGGCTACTGTTTCTTTGAGTGAGATGGTGCATTGCCTGGCCACAACATCCATTTCTCTGGCTTATTTTATTTCCTGCAAATTTGAAAAGCAGAAGATTTTAGACATTCAAATAACGCTTCTGCTGATAGTAGTGCAGCTCTGTTCTCTCATGAATATCAGCTCCTGGCTAAATGCACTCTCTGTATAGTATCAGCTAACATTTAACTCCTTGCCCTAGAATGTAATGGCAAATAAACACATAAAACAGTGGCCATTACCTCGTCATTCCTTCCTTCCTTAAGCAGCTACTTAAAATGAAATTTTTGAGTTAGCATTCTGATCTTGACGCCTTCCGTCAGCTTTTTTTGAAGTTATGGTTCTCAGTGGGACATTTGAAGTGAGGTTAAGTATGTAGACCTATAAATAGCTGTATCTGTGTTCATACACTGTGTCTTTTTATGCTGCACAGGGCAGATTTTTCTGATTTCCTTTCTTAAGGAAAAAATAAAAGACTGAATATTGTTAAAAGTAATGTATAGCTTAAATGTGTTTTCTTACACACATTCCTTTCTCCCACTGTCTCCATAAATTATTTCAGCAGGATTTAATATTATTTCAGGTACACATTATGTGTAAAATATGTTGATAACAAGACTCCTGAAATACTCTTATCACATATGCTTACTTAAAAATTTGTATCTGTTTGTTAAGGAAAAATAAACATGAAATAGGTTCATAACTCAACCAGAACCTCCTTCACAGTTGTCTCCTGTTTCCCTACTGTAAGTCCAAGGTCTGCAAGGGTTTGAATGTGGAGTAGAGCCTCCAAGAGTTTTTCTGTCTTATCTGTGAGTTACTGTACAGAAATTCTCACCAAGTTTTGAATGGTACCTGTCATTTGCACTTCCATCAGAACACCATTCTGGTTTTAACTTTCCAGCAAATATTATTTAGAGTACAATTCCTTGTAAGAATAGAATAGAAACTACATTTGAAACAGATTTATCATCTATTGGACCCTATCCTATCAAGTACCTCCTAAAAATGCAAAATAAATTAGAAGACATCCCTTTTTTGCTGAGCATTCTGTTCCTGAAAGAGATCTGAAATATTTTCTCACATATATTGAGCATTGGAATTACTTCACAGCACAAATTCTGACACACGAAGTTACTTCCCGCGGGTCCCTGTAAATGAAGAATATAAAGTGGAATTCTCACGAACCACTTACCTATAGATGTTTTCTGAGCACCACAGAAATGTCAGAGTTCTGACTGCTCTGTAATACATGCTGGACCTTTTGCTTTTGATGAATGTTTTTGTCTTCTCTTCTGTATCTCCCAATGAGAAATTTGATAAACTAAGAGACTGGAGATCAAGGCAGTATTCCAAGGTACAGTTTGGGGGTGAAAGTACTGGAGGATTTTTCTGAGGAGTTTACATTTCTTTGGCTGAACTTCTCTTGAATATCTTCTGAAAAGCTCTTTTCTGTAAAAGTCTGCCAAAATCATTTTGGCTTTTGAGTGTGTGTATATATGTACATGTGCAAAGTAATTTGTGTACTCAGTTCATATCAAGTACAAGTCTGTACTAAAACCTTGTATTTTAATTTTTTTTTAACTTATATAAAATGTTAAGAGCTTTTTAAGTTAGTGTCAACCCAAAGATTAATCTTACCGTTGTTTTCCAAGAGATTTACTTTATTCTTCTGTCTGATTGTTCTGCTTTGGTTAGAGAAAGCATTTGGGTAACTGAAATTCGCCGTGCCCTGTCAGTGAATATGTTTGCAGTAATTTTTAGGAGCACTGCATCTCCCTAATGTTACTTCTTTTCCCCGGATATTTAAACGGATTACATAACCTTTTCCTTAAAAAATACACAGATTTGTACTGAGTAACTCTCCCTGCAAGGGAGAGGTAATTCAGTGTGTAATTCCCTCTGCATTCAGTAATGTACCTTTTAAGAGCTGGAAGAGTGGAATTTTTTCTCTCTTAGCTGAATTCAGCTGTGCTGAGCTGGGGGCTTGGGAGGTTTTTTTTTGCCTCCAGATGGGAAGAATGAATAGAGAGAGAAATGATGAATAGAAAATCATGCCTAACGACTTTGAGGCAGAGATCTTTTTCTAACACTACAGACAAAAAAACTTCTGAATCTTTTAGAATCATAGAACTGTTTAGATTGGAAAAGATCTCCAAGATCATCGAGTCCAACCATTAACCTGACACTGCCAAGCCCACCACTAAACCACGTCCCTAAGCACCACATCTACCTGTCTTTTAAATTCCTCCAGGGATGATGACTTTGTTTTTGTTTAATTTGTTGCTCTCGTTTAAGGTTGCAAAGTAGTCAAAATTTGATGACTTTCAGGAGAATTGGGGACCCTGAAAGGATAATTAACCTCTGCACAAAATACACGTTAAGCATAGCTCCATATAAGCCACCTTTTCATTTAATGAAATGAGAAATACTGATGGAAACTGTTATGTATAAATCTGGTGCAAGTGCTGATTTTAAGATCATTTTGTCTGTATTTTTATCCCTTTTTATTGTTTAATAGATAAATACCGATTTCACATTATGCCTTTTATTACAGTCAGGTATTCCAGACAAAGCTCTATCTTGGCATCTCTCTGCCTGTTACATTCTTTTCTTACACACCTTCCTCTAGACTGCATTTTATTTGTTGTGGCTCAAGAGGAAAACAAATTCTTGCAGATTTGGTTACATTAATGCTTGCTTGTAATTGTAAGGAGCCACACAAATACTTGTGTTAAATATTTGTTTAGGCTAGTCCTGTGCTTTTTTAATTTTAAATTTATTTTCCAGTTGCATTCTTTAACTGTGATCTTAAATGCAAGTGTGATACAGTAATATGTAGATTAAAGCATTAGAAAAGCTCATTAGACTTGAACATTAGATTCATAAATTGAAAAATATATGTACTTTTTCTGCCATAATCGATTTTTCCCCCAAATCCATGAAGTGCAAGAAAAGAAATTGTTTTCCTTTCCACAGAGTTCTCCTGTATAGAAAAACACACAAGAGTGACAAGCTTGAGACTCATTAAATTGAGTCTTCATTTGCAATATTTCCTGCTCACACAAAAGCTTCCAAACTTTTCCTGTACTGCTGTTTACCCTCGGATTCCTTCAAACCCTTCACTGAATTTCAGCCTGAATTCAGTTGGCTCCAAACAGTGGAAGTTCTTCTCATTTTTTGTAATTAGGTTCTGCTGTTTGCTTTCTGTTAACTACAATGCTAAAGATCTGCTTCCACAAGTTTGTGGAGGTGGAAACTTTCCTGAGCCTGCCAGTGAGGCTGTGCTTCTTCAGTCTGCCACATGTTCAGCCTTCACATGGCAGTGCATGTGCTTTCATTTATTTATGTTCAAGATCCTCAATGTCTTTTGGGAAAGGAGTGTTGAAGTTGAGTATGGAGTCAGTGTAACGTTTTTCACTGCTTGCACTGAGTTAATACATCGTCCCAGAATTTTTCTCTTTGGAAAATCAATCTGTGCTATATAAATTGACAGTCTTTGCTATGCTGTGTAGCACAGCATTAAATATTTACTTTGAATATTATTCAGTTAGGTCTAAACTGTCTGCCGTGGTGACATAGCCTAGTTAACCTGAAACTGTCTAAAATGCAGCAAAATGGAAATC